>PVHP010008435.1:28087-45141 GCA_004024765.1 Zapus hudsonius | reverse complement strand
TTTCCCTGAGTAAAGATGAAGCCTCTAGAAGCCTGGGGTGTGGCTGACCCTACTCTTCCCTATGTCTGGAGGACCCCAGCATATTCCTGTGAACCCACTGGGGACTCAAAAGTCACAGTCTTGTTAGCAGACCCCATACCTGGTCTGGTCAGTGATAATTTTTTTTCTTTTTCTCTTCTTTTTCCTCCTTATCCTCCTCTTTTTCTTTTGAAAAAAATTAAACATTTGATTCATTTTCAAGCAGAGAGAGAAGGAGAGAGAAATGGCCACGCCAGGGCTTCCAGCCACTGCAAATAAATTCCAGAAGCATGCACCACTGTGCGTTTGGCTTTTATGTGGGTACTGGGGAATTGAACTCAGGTCATTGAATTGAACTAGGCTTTGCAGGCAAGCGCCTTAACCACTGAACCATCTCTCCAGCCCCTCTTTTTCTTCTTTTGAGGTACTAACTAGAACATGCTTTAAAAAAAAAAGTGCCTGACCACTGAGATACGCTCCTGGCCTCCACGGATGAAATTTTATTTTATTTTATTCATTTTTATTTTATTTTTTTATTATTATTATTGTTTTTTATTTTTTAAGGTAGGGTCTCACTCTAGCCCAGGCTGACCTGGAATTCACTCTGTAGTCTCAGGGTGGCCTTGAACTCAAGGTGATCCTCCTACCTCTGCCTCCCGAGTGCTGGGATTAAAGGTGTGCGCCACCACACCTGGACCACGGATAAAATTTTAAAAGTGCATTCTTTCTCCCAGGTCACCAAGAATATGAGATGTGATCTGCTATTTTCTGTTGTCATTGTGGTCATAATGACAGATAAGGAGCTTTGTTCCCTCTGGGCCAGGTGCTGCTCTAACTATAGTGCATGTATTGACCCATTGAGTCCAGGGCTTTCCAATCATGATCAACTTTGCCTCAGGGGACACTTAGCAGTATCTGAAGACATGTGTAGTCGTCACATCTGGAGGCAGAGTGGTTCCTAGGGTTTTATGAGCAGAGACCAGAGATGTCAATAATATCCTACAGTGCACAGAGCAGTCCACCCCCAAATGTCAAGTGTCAAGGCTAAAAGTTCTCCCACTCCAGGCTAAGGTCAGGTGATTAGGCCATTCTGCCACTGAGAACACTGAGAGCCAGAGGAATGGAATCAGTTTCTTCAGGTCACACAGCTGGTTGGCAAGTAGTTCTCACCCTGGCTGTCTGGGTAATAAATAGTCCACACTTCTGGCCACTGTACTCTTCAACCACCCCTTGAGACAGTCTCGCCTCAGCTCTGCATCCAGGACCTCTCCCTGGGGCAGCTGGTTTATCCACCCATGAAGCCTCCTCCTAGTCACAGGGAGAAGAGGCTCCAGCAGAGCCCAGGCTAGAGTCCCTGCGTGCCTCACCTGAGTCGCCATCACTGATGCCTCTGAGCACACTGACTTCTCTGCTCAGAACGGTGTCCCAGACCCACGAAAGAGGCTGATGCATCTTATGTGAAGGCCAGAAAGGGGTAGGCGGAGCAAAGCCCCTCCTATATCCCACCAGGCCCAGGCCCTGAGCATAAATTTGCCTAGGTCAGACCTCTGTGGCTTGGCCTACATGAGGGCAATGGGTTTAGAGGTTTTGGAGTGGCAGATGGATGTGAGCCTTGGGGCTTCCAGGCTACTCCAGGCGCCATGGCGCCTGGGCTAAAGGAGAGGCTACAGTTGAAATGAGGAACCAGTTGAGGCCTCCCAGACAGCAGGCAAGAGGAAGAGGCCCTGAGTAAGAGGGAGATGCCCGAACTGGCACTGGTTGTCTGGGGTCCAAGGCCCCTGATTGGCCAGACTACCAGCCACTGTCCTTCTTGTGAGATGGTTGGCCAGTGTGAGGGCAATAAAGATGGCGATGGTGATGGCTGCTCCTAACATATCTGTGAATATATTCGAAGCCATTGTACTGTGTGCTTCAAGTGAGCAGATTGTCTGTGGACTATATTTCAATGATTTCCTTAAGAAAGAGACATTGCTGGATTGAGGCAATAGATATTAAATATAAACTATGGATTAGAAAATTATATAAGTATTAAAACGACTTCTAGGCTGGAGAGATGGCTCATCACTTAAAGGTACTTGCTTGCAAAGCCTGATGGCCTGTGTTTGATTCCTCAGGACTCATGTAAAGCCAGATGCACAGAGATATAGGAACAGGAGGCCCTAGCTTGTCCATTCTCTCTCTCTCAAATAAATAAATATTTTTTTTAAAAAAAACTAATTCTGGGGACTGGAGAGATGGCGCAAAGTTAAAGGTACTTGCTTGGAAAGCCTGATGGCCTGGGTTTGATTCCCCAGGACTCATGTAAAGCCAGATGCACAAAGAGATATAGGAACAGGAGGCCCTAGCTTGCCCATTCTCTCTTTTTCTCTCTCTCTCAAATAAATAAATATTTTTAAAAAACTAATTCTGGGGACTGGAGAGATGGTGCAAAGTTAAAGGTACTTGCTTGCAAAGCCTTGTGGCCTAGGTTCAATTCCCCAATATTCACGTAAAGCCAGATGCACAAAGTGGTGCATGTGTCTGGTGTTCTTTCACTGTAGCAAGAGGCCTTGGAATGCCCATTCTCCTCTCTCTCTCTCTCTCTCTCTCTCTCTCTCTCTCTCTCTCTCTCTCTTTCTTTCCTTTCAAATAAATGCAAATTTAAAAAAAAGTCAATTCTGGCCGGGCGTGGTGCAGCCTTTAACCCCAGCACTCAGGAGGTAGATGTAGGAGGCCACCCTGAAACTACATAGTGAATTCCAGGGTCAGCCTGGGCCTGAGCGAGACTCTACCTAAAAAAAAAAAAAAAACTAATTGTGATGTTTGTGAAATAATGGGCAGCCCTCTGAGGCAAGCACTATCATTTTATAGAGCAGCAACAGAGACACAGAGAGGTCCACTTACTAGCTGAGAATCACACAGCACTCAAAGAGCCCTTGGTCTCTTTACCCACTTCCTTGGTTCTCCCAGTGTCTGCCTTTGTTGTACTTATTGTGATTCATAATTAAATATTTTTGTTCATAAGATGGAAAACTTCCTTGAAGACAAACTCAGGTGTCTTTTGATCACTTCACGTTTTCAACACTCACTGAGCCAACTGTAAGCCAGGTTTTTATGCCTAAGAGTCGGATATAGAGGGTTCTTAATAGATGTGTCCTTTGGATGGTGATGTCATCAGCTTCCTCATTGCTGCACTAAAAAAGAACCCAACCAAAGGCAGCTGATAGGAGGAAAGGGTTTATTTTGGCTTACATGTTCAAGGCTCAAAGGAAGCTCCATGATGGGAAAATGATGGCATGAGCAGAGGGGTGGACATCACCTCCTGACCAACATCAAGTGGACAACAGCAACAGGAGAGTGTGCCAAACACTAGCCAGGGGAAGCTGGCTAGAACCCCCATGAGCCCTCCCCCAACAACACAGCTCCAACAAGGTTCCAATACCCAAACTGCCACCAGCTGAGGATCAAGCGTTCAGAACACATTCGTTTGTGGGGGACACCTGGGTCAAACCATGACAGATGGGTAGAGGGGGGTGTGGGTACATGAGGATAGGAGGGGTAAATGGGTGGGCAGGTGAATGGATGGATATGTGGTTGGGTAGATGAGTAGATGGGTGACAAATGGTGTCCTGGTTTGATCCAGGTATCCCCCACAAACAAATGAATGTGTTCTGATTGATCGATCCTCAGCTGATGGCAGTTTGACTATTGGAACCTTGTTGGAGCTGTGTTGTTGGGGGCGGGCTTATGGGGGTTATAGCCAGCTTCCCCTTGCCAGTGTTTGGCACACCTTCCAGCTGCTATTTCCAGTGCTGTGGTGGAGGTGATGTCCACCCCTCTGCTCATGCCATCGTTTTCCCTGCCAGGATGGAGTCTCCCCTCAAGTCCGTAAGCCAAATAAACCCATTCCTCCACAAGCTGCTTTTGCTTGGGTTCTTTATGTGTAGCAACTAGAAAGCTGATTGCAACAAATGGGTAGATGGTGTGTGTGGTGGTTTGAAGCAGATGTCCCCCATAAACTCATGTTTTGAATGCTGGGTCCCCAGCTAATGACAATTTGGGAGGTTGAGCCTTGTTGGAGGAGGTGTATTGTTGGGGGCAGGCTTAAGGGTGTCAGAGCCAGCTCCCTCTTAGAAGAGTTCATCTTACTCTCCTTCTATGGCAGAAGGGACGCCCAGCCTCTGCTCATTCCATGTTGTCCCCTAACATCATGAAGCTTTCCCTTGAGACTATAAGCCAAAATTTAGAAACATCCCATCAGCTGCTTTTGGTTGGGTTCTTTCTCCCAGCTACAAGAAAGTCACTGCAAAGGGCGAATAGATGAATAGCTGGGGATGGTAGGTGGCCACATGGATGGGTTATGAGTGTGTGAATGAATAGATGGGGTGGTGATGAGCAGGTGGGTGTGTGGGCGAATAGGTAGGTATGTAGGTGGGTGATGCACGAGCAGGTGGGTGTGCAGGTGAATAGGTAGGTATGTAGGTGGGTAGATGGACAGGTTCGTGGATCGGCGTGTGGGATGTGTGCGTGGATAGATGGTAGGTGGGTAGGATATGTAGATTGGTGGGTTGGTAGATGGGTAAGTAGAGAGACAGATGGCTGGGTGCGTAGTTGTGGGTGGGCAGGAGAAGAGTGGGATTCTGAGTAAAGGCTTCATTCTGAGTCACTAATACTGGCCTCGCCCCTCCCACTGCCATCCATTCTCTCATCATCTCCTGAGATGGAGCTCACCACAGGGTACCACTTTTCTTCAAGGAGCTTCTAGACTGCCCTTCATGGCCTCCCATAGGAATTTCTCCTGGCCCAGCTCCTTTTGCTCCCTCCTTCCACTGCCTAGTACTCACAAACGCCCAAGGCCAGTAATACAGAAAGACGTTCCTGAGCTGAGGCAGAGCAGGGCTCCCACTGCCTCTACTGTCCCAGGGCTGATCAGTGGTGGCCACTGGCTGCTCGGGTCAGAATCATGGCCTCTCCCTGGGCAGAGAGGGAAGAATGGTGAAGCGTCCTCAGTGGCACCAGCAGGGGAGGAAGGTCGCAGCAGGACCAGCTCCTCAAGAACCACCAAGCCCCACTTAAGGAGGCCTGGCCACAGCCTGACCCTGGGCAGGCTGGATTCAATGTGGGTACCTCCCTTCCCCCTCCCGAGCCCAGGCTGACCAGCCCCCAGGCAGGCTGGAGGCCTGTTTGCCTTGGCTCTGGGCCAGGCTGCCCCGCCAGTGAGTAATGCGTGAGGACGGCTGGCTCCAGTTCAAGGGAAATGGGCTGGAGACAGGGCCTCCTTGGCCTTCGTGGGGCTCACTTGAGGGGGCATATTCCCAGAAAGTGCCTGCCGTTCCCCTTCCCCATCGCTTGGTCCCTGTCTCCTTTCTCCTTCCACCTCTCACTCTGCTCCAGAGAGACCAGGCCAACCTTGAGATCCCAGGAGATCGTCAAACACAGCTCAGAACCCAAGGAGAAGCGTAGTGTGTGGACCCCAGCTACCCAGCCTGCACCCACTAGTATGGTCACCCATGTTTTAGTCCCTGCACTCACACACAGAGGACAAGGACTGGGTACCTGGGGCAGTTGTAGTTCATAGGGTGGGCAGGGACAGGGAGGGCGAGAAGGCCTTATGGCTCTGGGTGCTATTCCAGAAACACCAGTTCTCAAAAAGGTCTCCCAGCTTCTCTGCCCACACTGGTGCTCCTGGGCAGGACCCTGAGACCTAGGACCCAGGAGGATGTGTCCAAGCTCAAGGTGAGTCAACTGCATCAGGTTCAGGAAGAGGCTGCTCCCCAGAACAGTGGCCCTTCTTTGAAAGCCTCAGGGCCCTCAGGGTGGAGACATTTGCCTAGGGTGGTTCTATTCTGAGGCTGGCACCTCCTGGAATATTCCCAGGGGCTTCTGTGACCTTGTCATTCTGCCCTTACAGAGTGGTCTCCACCTGCTTAGGACCTGAGTGACGGACAGTCTGAATGAGAAGAGACTGTGAGATGTTTCCAGTCCTCCTGTCCCAGGGGAAGTGACTTTGCAGTCAATGTGCCCCACACCCCACCACCAAACCCTGCCTTTACCCATGGTCCGTGCTGCTAGCTGCAAACATTATTCTGGCTGGGTTAAGTGGGATCCTAGGGAGTCACACAAAATCAACAAGTGAGAAAGTATCTCCACAGCCAGGTTGACTGCCAGGTCCCAGCACAGAGCTGGACCGTCATGAGCCCAGGTGACTCTTCTCTGCCTGCTGACATCAGCACTGGGCACCAAACACTGGACTCTGCTCTTACCCCGTGGTCCCTGCTGTCCACCCCCCCCACTCCTCCACCTCCAGAAGCAGGATGTGGCCACTGCCCACAGCTACAACGGGTCTCCTGCATTCCTGTGTCTGCGATGCTGGATCCCTCCTCCAATCCAAGAGAGAGCATCTGGTGGGCCAGCCCCTGGCTACTAGGCTTGCAAGCCGGGAAAGCAGGGATCCAAGTAAGGAGGATTCCCCACATAGCGCCTAGATCAACAAAAGCCAGCATCCATGGGCTCCAAATCCTCCATGATTCCACTTTTGCACCGGGACTAGAGTCGCTGTGTGCTGCTGAAGGTGTCCAGTCCAGCCTGCCCCTGTGTTCTGAGCTGGGCAGGAGGGCTTCCCCGTGAGGAGCAATGCAGGCGACAGGCTAAGGTGAGGTGACCGGAGGCACGGCTAGGTAGTATCGAGACCTGGCCTCTTCTAGGGCAGACAAAGGGTGGGGTCAGTGTCGCAGCAGGTGCTGCAGGGCCTGATTCATGTAAATGAATGGCCATTGAAAGGGAAAGGTGTTCCTGGCGAGGGACCTGGGTGACAGTGTGTACATAGATAGCAGTTACACCCAAATCACTAAGACCCTGTGATGACACTCAGTAGTAGATCAGGGCAGTTCATAAAACTCCATTGTCATTTTGTAACAATTTAAAAAATATATTTTATTGATTTATTTGAGAGAGAGAGGCAGAAAGAGAGAGAATGGGCACACCAGGGCCTCCAGCCACTGCAAATGAACTCCAGATACATGTGCCACTTTGTGCATCTGGTTTTTTACATGGGTACTAGGGAATAGAACCCAGGCCACAGGCTTTGCAAGCAAGTGCCTTTAACTACTGAGTCATTTTTGTAACAATTTTAATATCCACTAAACAAACTTCCTGAAAGTACCTACAAGAGGTCTGGGGAGGAGACTCAAGCATGAGGACCTGAGTTTGATTCCCATTACCCACCTAAAAAGCAAGATGTGGCCACACGCATGTGTAACCCCAGCACTGAGGGAAGGTAGAAACAAGAGAAGTGCAGGGGCTCGCTGGTCTAACCAAAATTGATGAGCTCCAGGGTCAGTGGGAGAGAGATTCTGTCTCAAGAAAACAAGGCAGAAGTGTGACAGAAGACACCCCATGTCCTCCTCTGTACTCACACATGAGGCCTGTGTATCCTACACACATATGCACATACAAAAGTGACTGAAAGATTAGAGTGAAATTCTCAGCGATGGGTGGGATTGGAGGTCACTTTTGTTGTTGTTTGAGGCGGGGTGTCTCACTCAAGCTGGCCTTGAACCAACAGCTCTCCTTCCGCCTCAGTCTCTCTAGAAGCTGGGTTTATAGACATGAGCTACCACACCCAGCTTTGCAGAGGAGTTTTCCAAACTTCCTTCATTGTGTTTGTGAACTGGTCCTTGTGCGTGCATGCGTGCGTGTGTGTGTGTGTGTGTGTGTGTGTGTGTGTGTGTGTGTGTGTGTTGAGGATGAAATCCAAGGCCTAGCACATGCTAAGCATAGACTCTGTCATGGAGCTACACTTCCAGCCCCATATCTAATTTTAAATTATTTTCTTTATTTATATAGACACACACGTGTGTGTATGTGTGTGTACAGGTGCACCGTGGTCTCTTGTTGCTACAAATGAATGCCAATTACATATGCTACTTTGTGCATCCGCTTTATGTGGGTGTCTGGGGAAATGAATCCGGGCTGGCAGGCTTTACAAGCAAATGCCTTTAGCTGCTGAGCGTCTCCCTAGCCCTCCCCACATGTGTCTGATTTTTAAATAGAGAACATAACTTCGAAAGAGATGAAAATAACTAAATAGCAAATGGCCCACCTGCTTTTGCTTGTTTTTTGTATTTCTACTGACAACCTGCATACATCTACACAATACGCCATGACCATAATCCCTCTCCCCACACACCTAGCATCATCACTGTCGTGAGACCAGCCTCCACCCCTGCCCCACCGGCCACTCTTTCTACCCTGATAGGAGGCTTCTTTACCTACCCTAGCAAACCTGGGGCCAGAGGCTGGCCCAGGTCTCAGGGGGTCCAAAAGCACAAGGGCCCTTCTCATTCCCTCAAGCTGCTCTGGGTGGAGCTCGGAAGGATCCCAAAGGGAAGAAAGGCAAGCCTAGGGAAACGTGACTAAACTTAAAAATGTATTTTTTAGCCGGGCGTGGTGGCACATGCCTTTAATCCCAGCACTCGGGAGGCAGAGGTAAGAGAATCACTGTGAGTTTGAGGCCAGCCTGGGACTAGAGTGAGTTCCAGGTCAGCCTGGGCTAGAGTGAGCCCCTGCCTTGAAACAAACAAATACATACATATATACACACACACACATATAATTTATTTACGTAGAGTATGGACATGATGCCAGGGCCTTTTGTGACTGCAAATAAACTCTAGCTGCATGCCCCACTTTGTGCATCTGGCTTTACGTGGGTGTTGGGAAATTGAGCCTCCATCAGCAAGCTTTGCAAGCAGCACCTTTAACAGCTGAACCTTCTTCCAGGGTTTCTTTTGAAGGGGATTAAACTATACTGCTCCAATTATGTGTGAATGTGTGTGTGATATGTGTATTCATGTGGGGGGGTGCATGCGTGTGCAGGCCACATCAGATGTCATTCCTCAGGTTCACCTCAGGCCTACCTTTTAAAAAATATTTTACTTATTCATTTTCAAGCAGAGAGAGAGAGAGAGAGAGAGAGAGAGAGAGCGCACCAGGGCCACCACCTTGTGAGTCTGGCTTATGTGAGTCCTGGGGAATTCAACGGGGGAGGGGGGCCTCAGGCACTGGAGGCAAGTGCCTTAACCGCTGAGCCATCTCTCCAGCCCAGGTCTACCTTTTTTTGAGGCAAGGTGTCCCATTAGCCTGGAACTTGCCAAGTAGGCTGGCCAGCAAGTTCCAGAAATCCACTCGTACCTGCATTGGGGTTACAGGCATACAGCATCACATCTGGATTTTCTTTTTATGTGTGTTCCGGAGATCAAGTTCAGGTCTTTATTCTTACAAGGCAAGCACTTTACCCTCTCAGCTCTCTCCTTAGCCTTCCTGGTTTGGTTGGGGTTTTTTAAAAAAACAAACAAAACCCAGACTTGTCAGGGATTTAGTTTAGTGGGTAGTGCGCTTGCCTAGCATACATAAAGTTCTCCCTGGATTTGATCCTTGGAACCATAATTCCAACACTTGAGGGAGGGAGTCAGGAGTCAAAGCCATCCTTCCTTGGCTACACAGTGAGTTCAAGGCTAGCCTGGGATACATGAGACCCTGTCTCAAAGAAAATCAAATCAGGGCTGGAGAGATGGCTCAGCAGTTAAGGCGCTTGCCTGCAAAGCCTAACAAACCCAGGTTCAATTCCCCAGTACCCGCATAAAGCCAGACGCAGAAAGCGGTACATGCATCTGGACTTCCTTTACAGTGGCTAGAGGCCCTAGTGAGTTCACCCATCTGTCTGCCTCTCTCTCTCTTTCTCTCTCTCTCTGCTTGCAAATAAATACATTTTTTAAAAATCAGACAAACTGAAGTATGACACATGTACATAAAAGTGAACATATTTTCACAAACTGTACCACATGAAACCAACTTCTAAATAAAAGACCAGAACTTCAGCAGCCCCATACGTTCTGCCACTGCCCCTGCTTGGCATCATATACCAAAACTTCATGTTTCCTGGGTTTGAATTTTATGTAAATGCAATCATATGGATCTTTTTTGGTGGGGGTGGCAGTGCCAAGACTTCAGCTGGGCAAACCCAGGGCCTTGTGCATGCTAAGCGAGCATCCCCAGCCCGGTACCTGGCTTCCTTAGCTGTGCGCACACTCAAAGCTCTCTGCTGTGCAATACACAACAATCATCCAGCTGTGGGTGGGCTGCATATTCCCACACATTGGGAAATAGAGAGATGGATCCAAATGCTACTATGATTAGCTTTGGTGAATTCAAATATTTTTATTTATTTAAGACAGAGAGAGAGAAAATGGATACATCATGGCTTCTTGTCACTGCAAACAAACACCTGATGCATATGTCACTTTGTGTATCTGGCTGTACGTTGGTACTGGGGAATCAAACCCAGGCATCAGGCTTTGCAAGAAAGTACCTTTAAGTGCTGAGCCGAGCCATCTCTCTAACTCAGCTTTGGTAAATTCTGCCAAATAATTTTCAAAAGTGGTTAAGCTGATAGAAATACCCACCATCATCACCAGAAAATCCTCTACTCCATACCTTCATTCCCATTCAATACAAAGTGGCATCATGTTTTAAAAAATATTTTATTAATTTATTTATTTGCAAGGAGAGAGATACAGACACACAGACAGAGAGAGAGAGAGATTGAGAATATGGGCACACCAGGGCCTCTATCCACTGCAAATGAACTCCAGATGCTTGAGCCACTTTGTGCATCTGGCCTTACGTGGGTTCTGAGGAATTGAACCTGGGTCCTTGGGCACTGGAGGCAAGCACCTTAACCACTTAGCAATCTCTCCAGCCCAGGGGCATTATGTTTAAAGTGAATACTGTCAGCTCCAGTATGAGACAACCATAAAAAGGAATGACCTACAAAAATGTCTGTGTGTCATTAGATGACATAAGCAGGTTGCAGGTCGATATGCCAAGCCAAGTCCATTCATGAAAATTGTGTCTTTACAGATATTCAGAGCGGAAGCCAGATTCAGAAAAGCAATCTCAGAGGTTCCTACACCAATCTCCTCCCAGGAGTGGTGTCAGAGGATACAGTTTTAGATAATGAGATTATGGATAATTTTTACTTTAAAAAATGTTCATTTATTTGTGAGCAGAGAGAGAAAGAGAGAGAGAGAGAATGTATGGGCATGCCAAGACCTCTAGACACATGCATCACTTTGTGCGACTGGTCTGATGTGGGCACTGGGGACTCAAACCCAGGTCAGCAGGCATACAAGCAGGCACCTTTAACCAATGAGCTATCTATCTCCCCAGCTGCAAAGTTTTGATTGCTATTTTTTTTTGGTGTTTCTTGGTGTTGTGATGGTATTGTTTGGAGTCAGAGCCATGCTTTGTAGCCCAGGCTAGCCTGGAATTCAAGGTCCTCCTGCCTCAGCTTCCTAAATGTTGAGATTAGCAGACATGCAATACCATACATGGCTAGTTTCTTCAGTATTTTTAATTCAAAAAAATCTTGCATAAGTCAACAAATCCTCTATCTCCCATTACCGTCACATGCCGTTCCATTACCTCAGGCTGGCAGCCTGAGTCTGTCTTTGTTATTTCCCAGCATTCCCTCTGCCCTGGAATTACCCTGGGCAGGGCCTCTGGGACAAGTCTCCCGGGCACTGTAATTTCCCTGGCTGCACTGTGTTATTAGACAACTTGGTGCCTGTGTGAAGCAAAGATTACAGCCCCTGGCGGGATGGGACAGGACAGCCTGGCCATGAAGTGGGCAGCCCTCCCTACAGGCTCACAGCAAGGCTCTGCAGATCCAGCTTTAGCAGTTTTCCTGTGAGTCCTTCAGGGACCTCCAGGTCCTCACCTGTAAGATGAGCTGGTGACAGCATTCCCCTGAAAGATGACATTACAGCCAGTATGGTGGCACACACCTTTAATCCCAGCACTCAGGAGGCAGAGGTAGGAGGATCCCTGTGAGTTCAAGGCCAGCCTGGGTCTGGGCTAGAGCGAGACCCTACCTCAGAGCACCAATAGCAAAAAGACAAGACAACATAACTCACAGAGAGTGCTCGGCACACTCAGCCCTCAGCCTTTGGTAAACATAAGGTGTTCTTACCGTGATTGTTCTGGGGCCTATGGCCATTACGACCACCCCAAGAAAGGAATTTTGCCTTTACCTTTTGGGAGAAAAATAACAAGAATGAGTTCTTAGGCCTGGAGAGATTGCTCAATGGTTGAGGACCTTGCTTGCAGGGCCTGATGACCCAGATTCAATTCCCCAGTACCCACATAAAGCCAGATGCACAAAATGGCACATTCATCTGGAGTTTGTTTGCAGTGGCTAGAGGGCCTGGCACGCCCATGTGCGTGCGCTCTCTCTCTCTCTCTCTCTCTCTCTCTCTCCTTGAAAATAAAGTATTTTTTAAAAGAACGAGTTTTTTGTTTTCATTAGTATCTTAAAATGAGTAGATACCTACTTTGTTGTGTTTTTTTGTAAAAATGGAATTTTCCTGAACTTGAACATGCTCATTTATTACTAGAAAGTTAAGTAGTTATTCAACAAGGATTCATCCAAGGACTCCCTGCAGTGCTTACAATGCTGGGTACAGGTACCGAGGGCATCACAGTGGCTGGAACAAAGTCCTCACTGTCACGAAGCCCACACTCTCCCAGGAGTATGTGATACAGCCAAACCTATGAACAAATACTAAGAATAAAATGTCAGAACAGGAGAGGCGCTGGTGACCGAGCTAATCAATGTACTCAAGAGTCAGAGGACCCATAGGCTCCATAGTGTGTTCACAGAAGAGGGGCCGGAGGCCATCACTGACTGCGCCATCCAGGAGCAAGGAAGCCTCTGGCATCCCAGAGCGTCTATGCAAATGGAAGTCCCAGATCTGTCCTGGGCCTCCATGTGGATGAGAGGGCCTTGGAACTGGGGTCTGTGCTGGGCTCTCAGATCCCCAGAATGGCTGCTACAGACTTGCTAGAAAGAGGCCCCCAGCACTCTGACAGCCCAAGTGTGTCCAGCCTGGCCCCACAAAGACAGTGTACCCTAAGCCAGGCCTCCCCAGGAGGTGCCCCAGTCAGTAAATCGTCCCTAAATTAATCAAAGAGCCTACACTGGTGGGAACTCACCAGGGGCCTCCTCCAGCGGCCACTTTGTGTTTGGTAGATTAATTGCAGCTGAGGGAGGGGAAGGAATCCATTTTTAGAAAATCATTACTTTCAGAAAGAGGGGGGCGGGGGGCTTCTGGCTGAGGGAAAAGTGTTGAGCTGGCAGCTTGGGCCTGCTGCTCAGACCCGGGGAACCTGCATCACTCTGCCTCCCCTGAGGACAGAGCCCACTCCTGCTGGCCTGGGCTCTGCAGTTTGATGGTCCTGAAACTGACCATCCCCCACGGACCATTGGCTCTCTTCTCTCAGGCCCCTTGCTGTGCACCCCCTCACCCCAGGGCACTGCCAGTCCCGCCTGTACCCTGCTAGACTTAACTATGAACTTTCCATGTCTGTAGACCCAAATAGTCAGATATTAACAACCCCATGTGCCTCAACCTGATTACCCAGAACCCAGCTCCGCACATATGGATTCTCAATCATCTCCATCTTGGCCTCATGAGGCAGGTGAAATACCCATTTTTACAAATATTTTTATTTATTTATTTGAGAGAGAGAGAATAAAAAATGGGCACACAGAGCTTCCTGCTGCTGCAGATGAACTCCAGATGCACGTGCCACTTTTGTGCATCTGGCTTTACGTGGGTGCTAGGGAATGGAACCCCAGTGGTCAGGCCTTAGAAGCAAGCACCTTTAACCACGGAGCCATTTCTCTAGTCATGGAATGTCCATTTTATGTTTCAGAAATTGAGGATCAGGCTGGGGAGTTGGTTCAGCAGTTAAAGGCACCTGCTTCCAAAGCCTGCCAGCCCGGGGTTCCATTCTCCACTATCTTCATAAAGCCAGATGCACCAAGTGGCACATGTGCCTAGAGTTTGTTTGCAGGAGCAAGAGGCCCTGGTGCACCCATACTCTCTCACATGAATAAATAAATTAGTAAATAATAAATAAATAAATTTATTTTTTCAAAAGAAATTGAGGATTGGAAAGACAGCTCAATGGTTAAAGTCACTTGTTTGCAAAGCCTGTCTGCCCAAGTTCAATTCCCCAGTACCCACATAAAGCCACACACACAAAGTGGCACATGTGTCTGGGATTCATCTGTAGCAGGAAGAGGCCTTGGTGCACCTATATACGCTCCTCTCTCCTTTCTCTCTCTCCCTCCCTCTCAAATAAATAAACTTTGGGAAAAAAAGAAACTGAGGCTCAGATAAGCTAGGTGCCTTGACCTAGTGAGTACTCAAACCCAGCTCTGATTTCCAAATCCACAAAAACTGTGAGGCATATCCTATGTCTTCCCAGATCCCATAGCCCACCTGGCCCCAGCACACCTGCTGCAACACTGAGTCTGCCTCCTTCACACTGTTGTTGAGAACACACAGGCCCACAAGCAGTTCCTGAGAGCCAAAGATCAGGACAAAGCTGGCCATCAGTGGGTGGCTGTGTGCTGTAGCCTGTGTAGGGCAGTCAGGGGGAACCTCTTACCTCCTGCAAGGTTGGCTCCTCATGGGTCAGGGTGTCTGCTGACATCCCCTCACACAACGCTGGGAGGATCGTTGGGACGGCCCTGCTGGGCAGTGGGCTGTCTTTTTAAACCAGAACTTATTTGAGAAAACACCTCCCCTTGCATAGGTGATGCACTTGAACCTGAACACTTCCCAGCTGGAGCACCTCACGCAACTCTGAATGTCAGTTTCTTCACCAAGCAGCGAGGATGACGGTGTTTGCCTGTGATTATAGGGCGTGTGTGTAAAGTGCTTAGAACCCTGCCTGACACAGTCAACACCCAATCTGTAGGCTTTGTTTGCTTTGGTTTTTCAAGGTAGGGTCTCACTCTAGCCCAGGCTGATCTGGAATTCACTACGTAGTCTCAGAGTGGCCTCGAACTCAGTGATCCTCCTAGCTCTACCTCTCCCTTCCTCCAAGCCAGACCAAGCCCTCAAGTGATGCCACACCTGGATGTCACCTCTGAGGGGACTTGGGAGATGACTGCTGGAAAGTGTCATCCACCACTTGATGACAGGCTTCTCCTAACTATTGCTCCTGCCCAGCCTAGGCTCCAAGGCACCCATCCCACCAGAATCCACACCCTGCATCCAATTCCAGTATCGTTTCAGGGGCCACAGCTTCTGCTTCCCAGATGCAGGCGTCTTGCTCCAGTGGACGCGAGCTGCGCCCCTGGAACCACATTCATCCCATGATCCTCCCCGTTGACTTCCTCCGTTCATGCTGACAACTTCCTTGACCTTAGCCATTGAGAGACTCCAGGGTTTTTTTGTTTGTTTTTGTTTTTTATTTTTGCATAGCGTCCTGGGAAAGACTAAATGGTAATTCACCTAAATGGTGAACATGGTGCCTGGCACTCAGTGAAGCATTTATTAAAAGGTGACTTATGACTGAGGGGCTCTCTGACGTGCTTATGCAAGTCAGTGCTAACTAAAATGACTGACAGTTCCCTAAGGAACCTTCCATCCCCAGCGGTCCTCAACCATGCCACCCTGGAGTTAATTAGAACCCTCCTCGGGTGTTCTCCAGAGATGAGATTTTACACTTACACCGAGTTAGAAAATCAGAATAAACGCAGGCAGATTGCAGTTCAAGGATGGTCCTCATCATCTCCTGTTAAAGTGCTCCAGGGGACTGCTGGGTATTAATGTTCTATGGATTGCAACTGCTTGCCCTAATAAAATGGTGGTGCTGTTTCACGTCACCATGCGGCTAGACAGCAGTTTCACACTGGACCCCCAAAATGATTCCTGGAATGATTCTGATTAACAAAATATTGTTTTTGAGGCAGGGTCTTATTCTAAATTCCCCACCATCACCCCAGGCCCTTAGGGCCCAAGTGCACAGGACACCTCTTGGAATCCAGTCTGGCAAAGTCTCCTAGGCTCAGAATTTAAGGTCTGGTGAAGAGGCAGCAAGAACCAGGTGGGCTTTGGTTCTTGGAGCCAAACGTGCCCATCTGTCCCTGAAGGAAACTCTATGTAACACTTCCCCCCTTCCTCAATTCCACCAGCTTGGGGGGGGGGAACCAGCCCAGGGCTCTCTTTGGTTGTCCCCCCAATACAAAAAACATTGCACCCTTGCCAAATCTCCCCAGAGCCACATCTAACAAGGAGGTATCTGGAGGCCTTGAGAGCAACTACTACAGAAAGGTCTTCATTGTGTGACCCCCATCCTCCTCATCCCCACTCAACACAGAGCTATCAACCCTCCCTCCTCCCCCCAAGCAGAAGAGAACGGAGCTGAAGGACATGGAAATGGAAGTATACATTTTAAAAATTGTTTAATGGAACATAAACTCCTTTAGAAAAACATTCGCTAGGTGATAACACCCATAGAAAAAAACACCAATCTTCTGTTTATCTTTTTTTTAATTTGGCATTTGTTATTTGCATTTATATTAAAGCAAAGTGCATCTTTTCTTTCTTTTTCTTGTTTATACACATTGCACAATACATAAATAATGATGCTTATAAAACGTCTTTATATTTACAAGTAATAATATATTTATATATAACATAAAATACATTTTTTTCTTTAATAAATCTCAGGGTTTTCTTTTTAGGAGTCCTTTGTCTCTCAAAGCACTACAATGCTAAATTTCCAATGAGAATGCTTCTCTTGTTCATTTCAACCTTTGTAGTTAGAAAAATAGCTTATGTTAAAGTCTGAACATGCTCACTGAGCTAAGAACAGTGTCAAAGTATCATACGAGTGTATGAGTTGTAGAAGAAATGAGAGAGAGAGAGCTGGGTGTCAGGCTAAGGATGGTACCTTCGGTTACGACGGACCTCACCCTTCTTGGTGGGAAGAGGGCCACTGAGCAGGTGCCTGGGGGATGCCCCTTGCTGGTCTAACAAAGCTCAACACACAGCTGGGGAGTGGGGGAGGGGTATGCTGAGCTGGCTTTCCACATCTGGGAGAAACCGGATGAAACCAAGGTGGGGACAGCCCACGGGCCTGAGAGGGTGCTGGGACTGGGGGGCCCATCTCAGAGAGATCCAGGAGCAGATGGCCAA
>PVHP010008435.1:0-27987 GCA_004024765.1 Zapus hudsonius | reverse complement strand
CACACTCACAGACAAGTGAAGCGTCTCCCTTGAACTGTGTTCGGAGGGGCTGACTTCTGCTTCCCCTTTAGGAGGGGTCCTGCCAACCATACGCCCCCCCCAAAATTAAAAAAAAAAACGATTCTTTTCATAAGCTATTTCTCAAAGAATGAAACAAAACACAAACGGAACGACAGAACGTCAAAACAGAAAACAAAAGCCACAATGGCAGCGTTGCATGAAAAGCAAGCAAGCCCTGGGGAGGAAGGAAAAGATTGGTTAGCAGCAATGGAGTTTGAATGGTGGCCTGCTCCATCCGGTCCTGTCCCCGCGATGCGTGCGGTCCGCCCGGCTACCGGCTGTTGAAGATGACCTCCAGCCAGCAGGGGCAGCTGCTGATGAACTGGCGGGTGTAGCACTGGCCCCAGCCCTTCACGAAGCTGATCTGCACGGTGAAGCCTGTCCACGGCTGCTGCATGAACTCGTGGTCGTTGGGCCGCTGCAGGCTGTAGGCCTTCTCGTAGTCGAAAGCCTTGATGGAGAAACCGGGGAACACCTTGTGCACCAGCAGCGTCCTGGAGTCCGGGTTGTCCAGTGTGGCGGACTTGATGAAGATGGGGTAACTGCTGCGGTTGTACACCCACACGCCATCCACTTCCCGCGTCAGCTGGATGCCGCAGCCGATCTTGCTCCGCACCTTCTGCACCAGCTGACTCTTGTTGTCTGAGTTGAGCTGTCCGAGGCAAAAGCCATTCCCCTGAGGTAGATCATAGAAGATGTCCAAGGAGGGCTCCTGGACACAGTAGAGCCTCCCGACTCTCGTCTTCTCCTCCCAGTATGCCACCACGCACCAGTGTGACCGATCCCCAGGCTCCAGAAGAAGTTGGGAATCTGCAAAGCAAAATGGGGACATGGTTGGTGGGGACGGAGACAGAGTTCCTTTTTCCTCCCAGAACCAAAACATATACACACACATGTGTGAATACTAGGGCACGTGGTGCCCAGAGCAGCTTATCTCCTAGTTCAAGACGAAGAGTGGGTGATATGCCAGCGTGGTGGCGCACGTCTTTAATCCCAGCCCTTGGGAGGCAGAGGTAGGAGGATCACTGTGAGTTCCAGGCCACCCTGGGACTAGTGAATTCCAAGTCAGCCTGGACTAGAGCGAGAGCCTACCTTGGAAACCCTCGCCAAAAAAAGCACAATATATTTTTATTTATTTGCATGCAGAAAGAGATAGAAGGGAGGGAGAGAGAGAGAGAGAGGGAGGGAGGGAGAGAGAAAGAGAGAGAGAGAATGGGCACTCCAGGGCCTCTAGCCACTGCAAACGAACCCTAGACGCCTGTGCCACTTTATGTATCTGGCTTTACATCGGTAATGGGGAATTGAACCAGAGTCCTTAGGCTTGGCAGGCAAGTTCCCTAACCATCACTTCAGCCCCCTACATCCATCTTTAAGCACAGGACTTCTGGGGTGCTTCTTCCCTTTGCTCCTGTCTGGCCAGGAATCCAGGATGCCAGCACCTGTGCCCCCTTGGCTCTGCAGGGCAAAGGCACCCTAGGACCCTTCAGAGCTGAAGAAGAGCTCTGGACGGCTGAGGATTGGTGGAACCTTGAGGACCAGCTCCTCCAGCCCCTTGTCAACAGGTGAGAGAAGCTGGTCTACAGTGTGGTGAGCAGCCAGGCTGAGAAGGTCCACATCGGCTACAGTCTCTGTGCTTGTCACCCAGTCCTCAGATCATAAGGGAGCTCCATCTCTGGGGGTAAATCTATGTCTCAGACAGAAAACCAACCCTGGGTGCAATGACAGTCTACACAAAGGGCAAGTTCATGTCCAAATAAATGCCAAGTCATGACATGCAAATGGACATGAACCCAGACCACCTGAACACGCCATCTCACTCCAAGGGTTCTGTGTCTGAAATGGATGCGACCACCCTCGACATGTCCCTTCTCTGCCAGCACCCCTCCCCTCAGAGGTGCCCCCTCTCTCCTTCAGGTTCCCTCCCACCCCCCTCAGTCTCCTACAAAGCTGCCCACAGCAGCCCAGCAGGACTGGTGGGATTTTCCTAAGCAGGCTCTGGGAGGACCACGTAGAGGAGAGCTGCCCCCCAGCATCCCTCCCACTCCTGCAAGGCACCCCACCACCTCCTCAGGCTCCAGCAGCAGAGAGCAGGCCTCAGACAGGGGACCATAAATCTCCCAGCCCAGCCAAGCTGCAGGAACGCTGTGGTTTGCGGCTGCAGGGTGGAGACCGGAAGTCTTGTATTTGTTAACAAAAATGGGGATAGGCAAGGGGGGAAAGATGGGGGTGGGGGCAAGTCTAGAGTCACAGACCTCCTGAGTGGTTTGGAGGGTCCCTAAAGGTGTGTGCGAGGTATTTTCTAACGGCCTTTGTTTCTGGGCTCAGACCCCTAAGTCCTGTGGCCCCGCAGGCTGAGTAACCCAAAGCAGCTTTAGTCCACCAAAACATTCCAACTTTTACAGGCATGTTAGGACCTGGGAACCAGTCCACTCCACTGCTCTCTCTCTCTCTCTCTCTCTCTCTCTCTCTAGCAACAGCCAGTCTTTGATGGCAATGTCCCATGAATAAGTCTGTACAAATGTGCAGACTGTGACCCACCAAGGCAGTCACGCATACACACAAACCTGTAAGCAGCCGCCCCTTCCAGAACCCCCCCCCCAAGCTGGCTTCTCCAACCCCAGGCTCAGACAGCTAGCTACACACAAAGCGGAGGCCACAAGCTCTTTTCTTTACCTGGATCCCCACCCAGAGGGACACCGGCCCTTGCCCCCTTCCATATGTCCAAAGTGTGTGAGACTTCATGTATGTCCTGAGTGTGTAAGTGTTGCATGTGAGTGTGTGTGTGTGTGTGCGCGCGCACACGCATGAGCACTCAGAGGAACATATGGAAAAACAAGAGGCACAAGGGCTCCGAGCAGAAGGTGACTCATCAAGCATTAACTTGTTTCTGCAAAGTATCCATCAACTGCTAATAAACTCGTGAGCGCTGGCAATCTTGAACTTTCTCGCAGAGGGAGCTCAGCTCCCAAGGCCACACCAACGACCCATAATGTCCATGGAAGTAACAGACTTCTGGCTGACTGTCCCAATTTGGGACAGCAAACCTGCCAGGGAGTGGCTGGAAGGAGGGAGGAGGCTGTGCTGTGAGACCCTCAGAGGGGTCATCTAGCCCCACAGAAACCTGGCACCAGACAGCAAGGAGGGAGGAGGGGAAAGAGGAAGAGGAGGGGGCAGGGGCCCAGGATGGCTGGCTTCCTTGGGAAGGGGAGGGGAGCCTCTGGGGCCCAGGCAGCTGGGTGAGGCTGGGGCCTGGGCTTGCTGGGAGAGGGAGTGGGGAACAGCAGCCTGGGCTTCTCTCATCTGCACAGCCAGTCTACCCTGCAATTTGCTGCCAGACATCCCCAGGAAAAAGTCTTTTTTTCTGTTGAGGTTAATGACCCAGCCCAGATAAACGGCAGTTTGTGGGTGTCCCCTAAAAGTCGACTCAGTGTCACAGGGAGACCCCGCCTGCGACCCCATGTCATCTCCCAGCAGCCTCCCACCCCAAGCAGAGCGGCTCTCACTCCTGCCCACACGATCTCTGAGCTACACTCTCCAACAAACCTCCTCAGCAACACTGAAGGCCCCTCAGCACACAATCCAGTGCTGGCATCGCACCTTTTGGGGACCCAGCACAACACCCTACAAAGGTAACACAGACCCCACCCCCTGCCCTGCTGGTTGGGTTCATTGCTGGGAATCTGCCAGCATCATCTTATTGGAACAGTTCTCTGAATTGATTGGGTCCACAGCCCACAAGGCCCACAGAGGATGCCGCAGGTGCTTCATTCCTGGGGTTTCCCAGGACACGTGGACAGGCCTGAAGAAGTCATGGTCACAGGACTAAGTAAGTAGACAGACTCTGGGAAACACACCCACTATGGTCTCTCATTCTCATGGCTGATGCTAAGGCTTCCAAAAAACGAAATGCCCGTCCCTTGTTAATTTCCCCCAGCTTTTATAACCTTTTCCTGTATTTTCAACAACTTCTTCCCCTCCCCAGAAAACTGTACAGGGGCTTGTTTTAAAAACTGTATACGTTCCTTTTAAAGCATCCAAAATAAAAGCCGTGTTGTAAAAAGCTCACTAATCAAATGCCTGCTCACAATTTTTTCCTTTTATTACAGCTGAGGGAATTTTTGGAGCAACACCAGAAAAATGCTGAATCTGCCTAAAATTCCGTTAAGGTGTTTCCCCTCCCTTTCCTTAAAGCATAAAATCTTCCCTTTAAGGGGGAGGGGGAGGGGAGGAGCCGCACTACCTTGGGGAAGAAGCTCCCAGCTCCCTACGAGGAGTCGGTTAATTATCTTGGTCATGAATGAACAGACCAGACCCTTGTATACCAGTGGCTCACAAATGACTCTCACACTCTGGGCCTCAGTGGCACAAGGTGACCAGAACCTCAAGGGCACCTTTTAGAAACACAAAGAACTTCTTTATTTTCAAGCATTTAATTTGAAGGTGTGAGAAGATGAGGAAGGATAATACAGGGAGAAGGAAAGGCCAAGTTCAGGGTATCAATGGTACCATTTCTGCTCTCCAGGTCATGGAGTTGATCATGAGGCCAGAGGGGCAAAACTGTTCCAGAACATTCATTTCTTAAGAGCACGACTATACAAATAGGGATCCACACACAGACAGAACAGATACTAATGGGAGGGACAAGTTCTGGATCTTTGAGGACAGATAAGCTGGCACCCATGGAGGTTTAAATGGGCCCAACTGTCAAAAGACACCAGGGACCAAAGTAACAGATGGCTAGGAGGGGTCTCAGCCCACTCTCACCTCTGTGGGGCGCTTGGAATATAAAATGGCATTTCTCTGCCAAAGTCCAGTGGTGTGGCTGTTAAAGTCAGGCAGGAAGAACACCTGGACAGAAACACTGCTGGTCAGGGGCAAGGCAGGAGCAGAAATGTAGGCACAAAGGCTGGCACTCAGCAACCCAGAACGCCAACACGGACTGCCACGCCTCACCCACCATGGGTCCAGGGTCCTCCCTCCTCAGGACCCAGGCGCCAGCCGCGGTTGCCCCATCCTGTCCTATACAGACATCTCAAAGGTTACCAGCGACACCGCCCTGCTCCTCACCCTGTCTGGACGCTGCCTGTTCTGAGCTTACCTTTACCCAAAGCACTCTGGGAAGAAGGATAAAGAAAAGGACACCAGCCCAGCACCAAGTCAATCCAACAAGAACCCTCACTGTCTCCTTTCCAAGAAAGAGATGATCAAACCCATAGCCAACAGGAAAAGCTGCCCTAGTGTAGCTTGAACCAGCGACGCGCACAACCTCACTGAACATGGGTAGAAATACGCAAGGCTCCAGCAGAGTCCTAAGTCAGTTTGAACAATTCTTGGTTTAAAGCAAGTTACGAAAAGAAGTTGGACTGCTTCAGATTAACGCTCAGATCATGGAGGTACCTGACCCAACACCAACCACCCCATGTTCCTTCACCAAGGAGATCAGAGAGTGGCTGGAGAAGAAACTAAGAAAGTTTGTTCATGCTCTGCTTTGTCTCCGTGATATTGGCTTGACTGGGGGGAAGAAGGGGCTCAAGGGTTGTCATGGAGTCCCTTTCAAAGGCTAGGGTGCTTTCTCAGATCCCCAAGTCCAACCAGCTGAGTTGAAGAAAGCCCACCATGGCACATCCCAAGGTGAGATGACCAGCAAAGGTCAGACATCCGGAGTCAAATCTACTTGTCCTGTAACCTAAGTTTAGCCTCAAAGGGGTCTCCCAGTGCAGCAACATAAAGTTACGGTGCTAGCCCCCTCTAAGGTGGGTGCTCTACACCTGGTCTCATTTCTTAGGATCCTATCTTCCCAAATGCTGGGAAGAGGCCAATCGCCAATCAGGCACCCACTCTGTTTCTACCCGTCCCTTAGGCCAGTGCTGATACAGGGTAGGCATTTCCACGCACGGGTCTTGTTCTGCAGGGCTCACAACAAGCAAAGCAGATGGTGGCCTAGTAACACCATCGTGTCTTCAACAAGAGGACCAAAGCCTAAGTCAAACGCCAAGAAGCAGAGCTGGGATTCGAGCCCAGGATATTTAGCCAAGTGGGCTGAGTGTATGGTCATCCATAACTACTCCAGCAACAAAAAAACCAGAGCGGAGGAGCTGGAGAGATGGCTCAGCAGTTAAGGCGCCTGCGCGCAAAGCCTAAGGAAGTACCAACGTAAAGCCAGATGCACAAAGTAGCACATGCAGCTGGAGTTCATTCTCAGTGGCTAAAGGTCCTGCCATGCCCATTCTCTCTCTTTCTCATAAATAAATAAAATGTTTTTGTTTTTAAAAGAGTGGAGATCAGGTTCCCTGTAAAATGGCTCCTTCACCAGCAAGGTACTCTGTGACTTTGGCTAAGTGGCTTCCCCTCCTGGGAGTTATCAGTTTGACCTGTCCCTAAATGACAGAAAGGGGATTGGTGCAAAATGAACCCCCGGGTCCCCTTTTAGCCCTGAGGCGCACGAAGGACCATCCATACCAAGCTGTGCTAGCTAGCTAGCTCCAATTGTGACCACTACTGATTAGGAGAATCACTCTGGGGAGCTGGGCGTGTTTCTGCTCGGCATTGAGCAACAACAAAACAAAGTCAAAAAAGAAAGAAGCTTTGGAGTCAGGTCTTGTCACTTCTATCTCTACAAAATAATTTGTGGTTGTTTCATAGAGTTACAAACTTCTTTCTCATCTTAAACTAATCACCCTCAGGAAAGGACGAGTCCCTAAAACAGGGTCTCCTATCATCACCGATTTCCATGCTGGGCCCCCTAAAGCCTCTCCCTCACCACCACCCTCCACAAACTCTCCCAGGCTTCTGTCATCAATTACCAGTAAGATGTACAGCCATGCTTCCCCACACTGGTCCTACCCAAAGCCCAGGTGTCCAAGGCACACCCCCCCACACACACACACCAGCCAGGGGCACTATTTTGCCATCAGAGAACATAATCGAGGATAGAACAGTACAGAGGAGGGAAGCCACACACAAATCAAAAGCTCCTGTCTGTCTCGCCAGTCGAGCTGACGCTGCTTCCTGTGGCCCTGTGTTCAGCCATGCAAATTATAACATGTACCCAGCTGCCTGCAGCCACTGCCTCTGAGGAGGCCAGCTTTGCCCGGCTCGGGAGAGGCTCAGAGGAAGGGTGGGGACTCCCAACCCAGCCAACTCCATTCATAATATTTACAGTAAATGGGCCTCTCTGGCTGCTGCTTAGTGCGCACCCAGCCTAATTACCTCTCGAGTTTGACTTCAAGGTTCTTCCCCTCCCCCTCCATGATGAACCACCAAGTAAGTTCCCACCACAAGCCCCAGAATACCTCAGCCAGATATGTGCAGAGAGGGAGGGAGCTCAGGCATGCTCACCCGCAGACCTTTCCTCTAGGCAAGAGCCCGGCCAGCCCCAGAGGACACAGGAAGAAGCCTGACTGTGGCCAAAAGGGACAGAAAAGTCAAATCCAAATCCCTCTCTCACCCACCCACCCACCTTCTACTTTATCTGGAGACCCCGGGTTCCACATCTAAATTCCTAGCCACAGAGCCAGTGGACCCCGAGGAACATGTACTAACCATGTATGTGACATGTAACACGTGAATTAGATGCATGTTTAAAAGCTCAGTAAAAATTGTGAGCTGGGAGATGGCTCAGCGGTTAAAGGCGCTTGCTTGCAATGCCTACTGGCCAGGCGATTCCCCAGTGCCCACGAAAAGCCAGATAAACCAAGTGGTGCAAGCGTCTGGAGTTCATTCAGAGTGTCTCCACTGGGGCCCTGGCACCTGACATATGTACAGTCAGGATGTCTCTCTAGCCCTTGCAAATAAAATATTTTAAAAATATGAATGTAGTTTAATGACATATATGTATGAAAATGCTATAATGAAACCCATAACTTTGTATGATAACGTTTTTTAAAAGGTAAAAACTTACATAAAAAGCCAATTTTCTCAAAGGATAAAACTTCCCAAGTGTTCAGCACCATCGTGCCTGTTCTTGAAGATTTGGGGGCTGTGTTTCTACAAGAAACCAAGCTGCTTTTGCCCTGGGCTTCACTTTAATAAAACCCCAGGCCACACTGACCCCAGACTCTGAAAGGTGTCACAGGACCCAAAAGCCTCCTTCCCATGCCCCACAGAGCTCCAACTCAACTCCAGTTTTTCTAGAGGGAAGGAAAACTGTCAGAAGAAGACATGGAAAAATACAGTGAGAAACAAAAGTCCTTTTCATCCCTCCCTTCCCCAGGCTCCCCTGCTCCGTAACAATTACGAAAACTGCTGGATGGGAAGCATTCTCAATATTTACTGCATTCTGGCCAATAAATTCCAGCGCAGGATCTGATGGAAAGGCCTCCCTCCTCTCCAGTGAGCTCCCTCCCAGCACTCACTCCTCCTTTCTTTACAACCCCAGGCCAGGGCCCAGCCAGGCCAGGGCCACACTGTACTTACAGGGAAAACAACAGAAGACAGTCTGGAGACAGTGTGCAGACTGGAAAAGTTAATCATTACTTCTGTCTGCCTCCATAATCTAATCTCCCCAGCCTGGACACACTCACTGCTCAGCCATCCCAGCCCTTTCACCCCCAAAGCACTTGGGACCTCCTAGACCTGAGCCATCCCCCCCTCACCCCTCCTTCCACTGAGGCCAAGGGAATGGAAGGCCTCCTCCAGGAAGGGACAGCTATCACAAAGCCCTGGAGTCCAACGTACAAGGTTGCCCTTCTGTGTGTGTGGTGTGGCCCATAATTCATAGTGCTCTCCAGCCTGGCATGATGTGGACTCCAATCTGGCTACTATTTTACAGTCCCCCAGAGCACAACTTCTGTCTCTGCCTTGGGTGCAGCGACTCACGCCTTTAATCCCAGGCAGAGGTAGGAGGATGGCTGCGAGTTTGAGACCACTTGAGACTACATAGTGAATTCCAGGTCAGCCTGGGCTAAATCGAGATTCTACCTTGAAACACAAACAAAACCCTCATGACTTGATAATCACATTAAATACATTTACCACAGAAAAGGAAAAAAGTAAGACAAGGGCCAGGAGAGGGGCCATCTTAGTGGCAGACTTCTTCCATCCGCAGCCCAAGAAGAAAGGAGGGAGGGGTCTCCCTCATTCCCTTCACCTTATGCCCCTCAATGTGCCATCATGACCCTGCCCTTCTGACCACAGGGTTCTGAGGTTGGGTTCCCTGGGGTAGGTTTAAGCAAGACTGAGCCCTACTGGAACGATATGCAAATGATGGTGTTACCTAGCATTTTTCTGGGCTGAGATTCCTCAGCATTCACTCATACTTAAGAGTCTGCAAGCCAAGAAACATGTAGAATTATCTTACTTTAAAATGAACAGGCCAATAACTACCCGGGACCCCAGATGCCCCCCCCAACCTCAAATCCAAGAGCCAAGGGATCACAGATCTTAGGATGACAAACCAGCAAGGAATTTGGTGACCAAGCCCAACCCCTTATTTTTGCAGAAAATAGAAGTGTCAAACACACAAATGGGTCATTCGAATGGCCAGGCCCCAACCCCCCCATCCCTCCCCCACCCCACCCCCCGCACTTAGCCCAGAGAGCAAGTCAGCAGGCGCTAGGACCTGGAGGATGTAGCCTCCTCCTAGGACTGCAGATATGATCAGAGACAGGAGGGGGACTGGACATGCAGACATGAGGGGAGGGGGCAACCCAAATGGGGACTTTTGACTCTTTCAGGAAATAGCCCCCAGCGGTTTCCGGTGTTGCCCCAGAGCTGAAGATGGGGCCCATCCATCTTTAAGTTCTAGGCACACCCAAAGCACAGTGAGAACTCTTTCTTTTCCCTCTAGGTTACTGATTAATGAGGAGGAGGGGCAGTGCTGGCTGACAGGCTGCCTGCCATGGAGCTAACAAGGTCCCTAAGCACTTCAGAGCTGAACAGCTCAGATGACCCCCACCCCCAGCAGTGCCACCCCCTAAACTTCAGACAGACAAGTCTCGACACTGTATAGCTTTCATTCCAGTTGAACCAAGGTCCCACCCAGCTCACAAAGTCAAAAATCACACAAGTGAACCAGGAGCCACGGGCAGTCACTGGTCAGGTTCTAAGTGTCTTGGCCAGGGGACAGAAGCTCACAACGCTGCAAGGTGAAATTGGAGTTGAGACCAGAACCCTCCCTTTCTGCCTTGGCGCAAGCCCCAAGCCAAACCAGCTCTCCCAGCCTGCTCTTCCCGGTGGGACAACCACAGAGGAGCAACCAGGTTAATTCAATTAGCGGCTTCTCAGAGCTCACAGAAGCCTTGGGCTGATCCCCAGGGTCCCTCACAGGGCAGGATGAGCATAGGTAAGCACACCTTAGATGACCATGAGCCACTCCAGGCCAGCTAGGGTGTCACACACAAAGGGGTAGGCCTCCGAAATGGTCATGAAATGAAAAGTGGGTCTTACACATACCAGGTCCACTGGAGTTACCAAGGGAAAGATTACTCCCCCTCGGTGCTCCTATCCCCACAGCGTGGGCATCTCCATCATTTCTGCTCTCCCAGGCACCATCAGGGTCTGCCGCTATCAGGCAGTCGACTATCAGGAGAATGGAAGCAAACCATGTGGGGGTTTGGGGGGCTCAACAGAACACACGAGAGAAGCAGAGGCTGGACTGATGACTGAAGCGCCTAGTCCAGTCATCCGGGGGCTCATCCTGCACCTCTAGGTGCTGGGTGGACCCTCTCCTGCCTCCCTCCACCAGTCTTTGACTCAACCCTACTCTCGGCAAGGTGTCTGTCTCTGATTTCCACTCTGTGAGGGCCTGGAGTCTGGCATAAAGTAGGGGTTCAGGAAAGAAATATTCTTCCCAAGCCACTGGCCCACATGGCTTCACCCTGAAGAGACAGGCACATATGAACCCACGTGGGAGCAGAAGAAGGGAGTGTGTCTTCCCAGCAAGGACACCATCTTCTTCTAGACCCTGAGCAGGTGGGAAGAGGAAGTCCCCTGCCCTGAGAGGGGTTCCAAGGTAGGCGCCGGGCTGACAGCCTCTGTGGGCACGCCACCTGCCCACAGCATTCTGCTTTGGCGCCCTGCTCTGTTTGGACAAGTTACCCTCAGCCAGTGTTCAACAATGCTTTTACACACCCCAAGGCTCTTGTGTTATGAAAACAAAACAAAGCAGCTAAGGAGAAGCGCGGAGCCAGCCATACAGTCTTTCCTTTCTTTCTGGTCTCCATCCCAAAGCCGGCTCTGTGGCACTGTCCCATGTCCCCTTTCTGGAGGATGCTGCTGGATGCACTTGGTGGTAACAAGACCCAGTTCCAGGACCCGGCTGTACCACGGGCTGTGGACACCCCGCACCCTTTCCTAACCCCTCCTCACTAGAACTGAGGAGACAACTCCTGGCTCATATCTGAAGTGGGTACCAACCTCTCTAAGGGAAGGAAAAGTGGTGTCAAAAGACCAAAGATTAGAGTAAATTCCTACCTACACACACACACACACACACACACACACACACACACACACTTTTTTTTTTTTTTTTGCAAGTTAAAACCGAGCTAATGACACAGGGTGGGGCTCTGCTCTGAGGACGGTGCAGCCAAACCAAAATTAGCTCCCAGCCAAGAGCGCTTGGCCTCACCGTTTGGGGAAGGAAGCTGAAAAAGTCATGAAAGATTCTTTAGTAAACGGGGAAATAAGGCTGCAGTTAGTATTTCAACTGAAGGTGACCCTTCTGGTAAAATAGTTTTTTTTTTTTTTTAAATAATAAAAATAACAAAGTTCGCAGACAACCTTTTTCTTAAAGAAAATGGCCTAAAAGTTTTCATGGGAGTATAAGTGGAAGGAGGGGAAAAAAGACAGGGGGGAGGGGAAATAAAAAAGCCCAGAGCTGGTCACTACCTTTTAAATAACTTTTTCTGGAGTTCTTCTCAAAAAAAGTGATGATGCAATTTCCTGTCTTGTCCTAATATTTCCTGTTAACTGACAAGGTGAAAGTTATCACTCTGTTTTAAATAACAGACCTGAGTTCCCTTTCCTACCCAGTTCCCATGCCTGTTACAAATCATCTTAGCAGATACTCTTGTTTTTCTACCCTTTAAGAGTGGGCTTGAGAGAAGAAAAAGAAAGCCAGGTTCTCTCTAGCAATCTACAAATGGCAGCTTCCCCAGGAATTGAGCCAAGGGGCTAGGACACCCCCACCAAGGTGACCCCATAGTGAGAAGCAGAAAGGGCTCGAGGGGGCAGCAAGCTACCCCCCGCCACCACCCATGAGCCAATGGCTGGATGAAGCGAATGCAGCTTTCTCAGTGTGTTAGCACTAAACTGAGGACTGTGCCTCAGCAGTTAATAATATCTTCCCGCTGAAAATAGCCCAGAGAGGAAGCCTCCGTGTGACAGTAGGCAGGCGGCCAGACGCTGGGCCAGTCATTCAATCCTCGGTGAGAAGGCAAGATGCTAGGGGCCAGCGGTGACTTCCAGAGGTGACTTCCAGCGGCTGCGCTTACAGTATCCTGTCACCTGCCTGCCTGCTCCAGTGGCTCACCAAACTTTTGGGAGCTGGCTCTTCTACCCTCACTGGTTCACTGTGGCCACGCTGGGCAGGCCCAGGAGCCAAACAAGTACATTTCCCTCAAGCCTACCCCAGGCAGAAAGGTCGAGCTTGGAGAAGAGCCAGAAGAAATTTCCTGCATCACACAGGGAAAACGACAAGCTAAAAACTCAACACCAAGATGTGCCTGTTCGCTTAGGTAAAAGAGCCATGGATGTGCCCTCACCTCCAGCCCCTGGAGACCTCAGGGCCATCCCATCAATAGATCCCAGGACCTATCAGAAGTCTCTCCAGTTACTGCTTCCCATTGGCTGGTAACATCTGCATGATCAGACGTCGCCTTTTTAAAAACTCATGGTAAAATAGACACAGCAAGAAATGTACCATCTGTGACGGAGGACATTCAGACAGCTGCACAAGTATCACCACCCCAAAAGTAACCCTCATCCCAAGGGTCACTTTTGCAATGTCATTCCCAACAGCAAAGCACAGTACCTAGGTAAGGTAATCATCATTTTCTTCAAATACTTCTACAATCAAGCGAACAGTTTCTTTTAACTGGCACATACTGGCAGGAAATTGCTGAAGAGGCAAGGCAGGAAGACCAGGAGTTTGAGGTCAGCCTGAGCTACACATTTCAAATGGGCTGGGGCATGCCTGGCGATGGCTCAGGGGTTAAAGGCACTTGCTTGCAAAACCTACCGGCCCAGGTTCAAGTCCCCAGCACCCACAGAAAGTCAGACACAACATCGGCACATACGCATGGTTCAGTTATTGCAGCAAGAGACCCTGGCCATGCATGCATATATCCATATGCACACAAAAAATAGAAATGTTTTAAGATTTAAAAAATGAAAAATACAATAGGCTCTGGAGATGGCTCAAAGGCTCTTGCTTACAATGCCTATCCCCACATAAAGCCAGATGAAAAAAGCGGCAAATGCATCTGGAATTCCTTTGTGGCACCAAGGGGTCCTGGCTATACACACACACATGAAAATAAATCATCAAATTTTTTTGGGGGGTGGTTTCAAGGTAGGGTCTCACTCTAATCCAGGCTGACATGAAATTCACTCTGTAGTCTCAAGGTGGCCTTGAACTCACAGCAATCTTCCTACCTCTGCTGGGATTAAAGGCATGTACCACCATGCCTGGCAAATAATTTTTCAAAAAAGGAAGAAGAGATTCAATTCCCGGGGAGATGGATGTGTAAGTCTTAGGAACCAATATCTTACACTTTTTTTTTCAATTTTAGCAGGCTAAGATATTTTGAAGCTAAGATAGATATTTTGAAGCTACTGCTCTGAGTTCAGAGTTCAAGGCCAAAGACCAGCTCCTCCACAGTAAGCGCTCAGTGGTGGCACACTTGCCTAGCATGCATATGGCCCTCGGTTTTGACCCTCAGTGCTACAGAAAATAAAGAAAAAAGAGAGAGAGAACAGACTAGCATAGCCATCACATAGAGAAAGGAGCAATTACTTGGGCACAAGAAGCCAGCTTGATAACCAATCCTGTGACACTCCTTCCTTTCACTAACCCGTCTCTGGGCTTACCCAAGTCCTCTAAAACTAGAGGTCTACAGGCAGTTCTTCTGAGAAGAGGTCCACGTGGAAATGGGGAGAAGCCACACCACTCCAGCCTGCACCCTCCCCACCACCTGCTGCTCGCTGCCCCCTTGCTGGCTGGCTCATTTCTGCCCAAGAACAGGATGCAGAAGCAGCAGCCCATCTAGTCTGGCTGACAGAGCAACCCAAATTTGCTCCTAGAGAGTTTTAATGCTGTCACCCTGCATTTAACTCCTGCCTGACTGCCTCGTTCTTTTCAGGATAAATAGGGTTTTATCAGAGTTAGTCTCCAGAGGCAGGCCCATGACCTCAGGCATTGCAGAAGAGGCCAGCCAACGGTCCCAATGCTGCCCAGGACTGGTGTGGGTGTGCACCAGGTGAGCCACCCTAGCCAGGAGCCATTAGGCTGGCTGGGGTTAGGGAGATTCAGACTGGATCCTAGGAGTTCCAGACCATCATTGCTCAGAGTGGCTTGATGGGAAGGGACGTGTGAAGAAGAAACCCCAGCCAATGCTCATGACCACTTGAATGAAAGGTCATCCAGACTGCAAGCTCACCCATGCCCTTCTCCAATGGCATTAGAGACCTCCTCAAAACCAGAAATGTCCTGCTCGCAGGCAGGAGGAAAAGATATTGAGAATACAGCCACAGGTACAGGTACCCGGGCCCAGATTCCCAGTTCATTATCAAAATTCCAGGCCAGACAATAAATCCCTGCTGCGTGAATTTCCTTCAACCAAGATGCGGCGATCTTCCATGAGCTATTTGGTTGGAGCCTGCATCAGCAGTGGACTGAGAGCCAAGGCGGCATTTTCAGATTATGGAGATGCTTTACAAGGCTCTCCTCAAACACCAAGGCAGATGTCAGCAGGGATCAAAGAGGAGACACACTCGGGCCTGGAGACTACTGACCCCTCACTTGGGAACCAAAAGCTAACCAAGACCTTAGCAAAGGAGTTTTGACATTTGGGTTGGAGGGATGATTGCACAGCCAAAAATTGGGGTTCCTTCAATTACCCCAAGACATGTGAGTGCTTCAATCTCCAGTCCACCACCTTCCCCACCCTAATCTTTGGAAACCCCTCTTTTGAAGTTTAAGTAGCTACAAATGGCTGCCTCTCAAATGGGAGGTCCATATGACCAGGGCCCAGTCAGTACCAGACACTGACATCTGCTAGGACTCAGCTAGAGGCAGGGCCTACAGCTGGGTAACCCAGCCAGGACGCGGGGGCCACCTGCGAGGCCCCAGCACTCCAGATGGAGGGTGCAGAGATGACAGCTTCTTCCCAATGACACAGCGGAAGCTTGGGACACGCCTGGGCTGCACACAAAGGCTTCCTAGCTACCAGAGCCTCATCAGGGAGGGTCCCTCCTGAGCCAGGACAGGTTGAAACAACAGCAGCAGCAAGGGTCTGTCTGCTCTGGGTCTGCATGCTTTTCCAAGACACCCGAGCTCACAGAGCTAAACTTGGGTTGCCAAATTGCAGTTGGGAACCAATCCACAAATACCAGCCCTCCATGGGAAGCCATGCTGAGTGACATCAGTCAACCCACAGGACAAGGACCCCTGCTTCTCCTACAGCCTGCTTGTGGGCATCGGCATGTACATGTAAGCACATGGGGGTGTCTGTCTGTACTTCTGGAGCACACGCACGCACACACGCAAGCTTGCATGGAGCAATCCATCTGTCTCGGAGAGCCAGCCGGCTGTCAGAAATGAAAGTACAATCTCCTGGAACCAAATCACCGCCTTCTAAAAATGCCCCATTTCCCCAGACTGAGGACACTCGCAGGGGTGGGGTGTGTTTCACTGCAGGTCCCCAAGGACTGGGCCTGTCATCCCCCCACCCCCAACCAAGCAGCAAGGCTGGAATTCCAACCTGTGGGCAGGCGGCTGCTCCCAGGGCTCCCGCCCGCCCACTCCCCTTCCTCTTGCACTGACCCTTGCAAGGGCGCAGGAAAGGGAAGGGCCAGCCTTGGAGTCGCCCTGCATTTCAGGAAGGGGTAGGCCTTTGAGCACACCCCACCCCCACCTCCAAGGCACCACATTTTCACATTCGGGCTGTTTTCTCTTTCCCTTCTTCCCTTGCCAAGAGAATCAAGCCCTGGCTCCCGCTCCCGACCTTCCTCCCACCCTAAACTGAGCCTCATTCATTAAGCCAGCTCTCAGCCAGGGCAGGACAGGAAGGAAAACAGCACACAGGGCCTGTGAAAGAGACTCAGAGAGGTTATTTCAGTGAGGAGGAGGGAGAAGCCCCTGGTGGGCATTTTCACTGCTCCCCACCTTGATTGATGCCCACCCTGCCCCCACCCCACCCTAGTGTCTATTACACCAGCTGCTGATCACCTCCACCCCGCCATCTTACCCTGCCTCGTTTAATCACCTCTGCACCACAAGACCTCATCCTGTGCAAAGCAGACACGGCCAGACCACCCCCACCCCCATGGAACCACCTTCTTAAAAAGTTGGAGGTGTGCTTCCTGCATCTGGAGACCCCTCTTCCCAGGCCCAGGTAGCATTCATACCATAGTCCAACTAGGTTTTTTTCAATGCCCTTCACCTCTGCTCCAGACACCCCCCGAACCACTGGCATTAACCCAAAAAGTAGTTTCTACCACATCCCCACCCCCCCACCCCCGCGGCACATTGTTAATACATGGCTCCAACGACTCACAGAAAGAAGAAAGAACTCCAACTTTGAAGCCTTGGGAATTAGTAAATCAAGAGCTAAAATTCAAAACAAATGCTCTTTCATGTGGAAGCCACCTTTTGGGCTTTCTGCAGTTTTAAACTCTGCCATCCATCCCAAGACACACCACTGGATCCTAGCAGCTCCTCATTCATCTACACAAACGCAATTACCTTGGAGGAAGAGGGAGGGGGTCACTAATGATTGATGCATCCCAGTTTTTTCCTAGGACCAGAGTAACTAACTTTGGGAAGCACCCGTCTCAGAAGGGCTGCCCGGGTCACACTGTTTGGCCGGGTGAGGAGGCTCTCAGGCTGGTGTCGTCATTTCCTCCAGCAGAGGAGACAGACAAGATGTTATCAATAAGACAAACCTTCGAAAAGCCCCTTTCAAAAGCTACCACTTCCCTTGCTTATTTCATGTGGTTTGGAGGAGCCAGGGCTCCTCCCTGCACACCCAGGGTTTAAAAAATAAAGGCAGCTAACAACATCCTGAGCATGTTATTTTGCTAGCTTTTCCCTCTCCTGGTCCTTCTTTCTTTCAAGAACTCCCACCCTTTTCAGGCCTTAGAAAGTAGAAAAGATGCAGGGTTCTCCCTTGCTGGCTGGCTCCCTCCTCCCCAGTAAAGCACACCCCCCTTCTCTTACTGCTCCCCTCTTAGGGTCCCTCTTTTCCTGCACAGATCTCATTAGAAACTTTGAATAAACAATACCCTCGTCTCAGATAACAGTCAGAGTACACATGGCACTGAAATCAAAACAAACACGGTCTCCATACAGCCATTTCCCAGCAAGCTTAGTTCCTGAAGGGGCGCACCGAGGATCTTGGTCCTGAAGCACACATGAGGGCAATGCCCGGCAAATCAGTAGTCAAGAGGAAAACTCCTTTCCCCAAAGGAGGGTGCCCAGCAACAGTTTTACAACTTCCACTAAGGATCTTACACCAATAGCCCAAAGGCAAGAAATGCCAAATGCCCAGAACTCCGTTGGAATTTCCTCCACCTCAGGTTACTTTCCTTCTAACTTTGGCTAGTTCTTAGAATAAGTAATGACATGGTAGGGTGGAAAAAACAGGAAGAAAGACAGGTCTTTAGACAAGAAGAAAATGCCTCCTAGTTGCATTGCCAATGAGTTGCTCTTAGTATCCCAGCCTCTGGTCCTCAGGGACAATGTTACGCAGGCTCTCCCCAGTGCACCCCCTCCAACCTCAGGACACTCCTGCACTAGGCTCCCTAGGCCTTCCAACCTAGGAGCCCCCAAGAAAGCCTGCCCTGTTGGACAGCAGCTCCAGCCCCTATAGTCAGCAAGGCTTCCTGCCCTTCTGTTCCCACCCCCACGTACTTCCATGGACCCTCACACTGAGCTGAATGGGAAGCTTAAAGATACACAGAGATCTAGCTTGTCCTTGGGCTCTGCTCCCTAAAGGTGGGTCTGTCTCCTTCAAGGCACCCATGCGAGAGCCAAGCAAAAAAAGAGCTTAAACACAAAAGATCACGATACCAAAGCCACCAAATGAAAGACCCTTAAAGCTGAGAGCTACTTAAAATAGCCACGAAACACTTCTCACATAAAACCAGCCCTCGGCCAACTCGAATGGGCTGGGTTCTGACGCATCAAGGGGAGAGGATGACAAGCTGAACAGCACCAGAGTTACCCAGGATGCGTCAAGTGTCAGGCACATGAAAATGAAAATGAATTCCAGACCAGCTGGGGTGGCAGAAGGCCACCCCCATTCCTCCACTCTCCAGCAATTTCTAGAAACCTTGGATTTGTCAAGAAGAGAAAGCATCTTACCTGAAAGCCCCCCAGGGGCCAGATAATTCGTTCCCCCTGTTTCAGCGGAGGAAGGCACAGCATCTGGACAGTCTGCTGTAGATTCAAAAAGAAAGAGAAATAAATAAACACCCAAATAACTACCAACACACATTCTGAACAGCATGAAAAGGGACCACACATTCCAAAAGGCTGACTAGCAGGCCGATGGCCCAGCCTAAGACAGAACACAGCACCCTGTCACCCAAATGGGCTCCTGGTGGCCAGGTAATCATTAGTCAAGTCCAGCTCAATCACAGACTGACTGGAATTTCTCTTGTATTACAAGTCACCCATTCAGGAGACTGGGTAGTTCCAAGGTCAAAGAAGGGTCAAGGTATTCTTTCTCAACCGTATTTCTGTCTTCCTCTATCAAGGGCAAAAGCCTCCTTTCTCCCACTCCCATAGACGAGGGTCTCACCCTGATCTTTAAAAAAAAATTCTCTTGGGCTGAAGAGATGGCTCAGCAGTTAAAGCACTTGCCTGCAAAGCCTAAGGACCCCAGTTCCTACCCACGTAAAGCCAGATGTACAAGGTGGGGCAATGCATCTGGAGTTTGTTTGCAATGGTTAGAGGCCCTGGCACACCCATCCTCTCTCTCTCTCTGTCTCTTTTCTCTCTCCCTCAAATAAATAAATGATTAAATTTTTAAGAAGATTTCTCTTATTGGGCTGGGGAGATGGCTCTGGGATTGAAAAGCACTAGCTTGCAAAGCCTGCCCGCCCTGGGTTGAAGTCCCCAGAACCCATGCAAACCCAAATGTACAAAGTTTATTTGCAGCAGCAAGAGGATCTGGAACTCATACTTATTCTCTCAAATGAAAACAATCTTCAAAATAAAAATAAAAACATTCATTTTTTTTAAATTGAAGTATAACTTAAGTATAGTGAGGTTCAGAAATTTTGATTAGACTCAATGAATTCTACCACGGACATTTCTGTGTACACCTTACCGGGTCAGGACAGAACTTCCTCAGCAAGGTTCCCAGCCAGAAGGAAACGCTCTCTACCTGCTTCCAGACTGGTCCAAACCCATCTCTGGAAACCTTCCCTGGCAATCCTAGTCTACAAAGCTGCCTACCTCAGTTCCTACAAAGATGTCCTGGCACTGTCTCCTTCTGCTCGCTTAACTGAAGGCTCTGCTGTCACACTCAGGTGTTCTGCACAGTGACCTCAATGTTAACGAGGAGAATGACAATTCCAACCAAGAAAGAGACAGACTCCACAATGGCCCTCCAAGCAATTTGAACAAACAATAATGCCCATGAACCACAATTAATGAGTCCCATGGAACACAGGTACACCAGACCCTGTTGTGTGTCTCCTGCACCACTGCCAACGTCAAACTTCCCAAAGTCCCCGAAGAAAGCCTGGCTCAGAAAGGCACTTGCAAGTTCTGCAGCAAATGCACCTCTGATATGAAGGCTCCAGTCCTCCTAGCCCAGGCCACCAGCAGATGTCCCTGGGGTGCACATTCAGAGTGTCCACCTGGTGGCCTCTTGGCCACACTGGCAAAGACAAGTCCAGAAGCAAGTAGTCACAGGAGTTGCATCCAATTTTTGACAAAGGAAACGGTGAACATCAAGCTAGGCTTCCACACAATCAATCCCTCAGCCATCTCTGGGATTCTGCTATCTGAACCTTTAATGCTGCTCTCTAACACAGAACCCCTCCTGCTCCTACATTTCTCCCAGGCTGGAAGAATAACTTTTCAAGAACACTCCAGAACTAGGGGAGAGGGAGTTCCGTTTTATAGCACTTGCCTGGTATATGTGAGGCCCTGGCTTCCATCCCCAGCACCAGGAAAAAAAAAAAAAAAGAAGACGAAAAAGACGTCAAAATCCCTCTCCAAAGCAGAGGAGGCACTAGGCAGAAGTGGTGGTGGCTGGCAGGAGAGAAGACTGGACAATCTCATTTCATCGGGGTAAAGCAGAATTCCTAACAGGAATACACAGCTTTACAGGATACGCTTAATCAAATGGAAAACAATAGAGTCCCTTGTCCAATGGTGTAGGCCTACACTCTCTAAGCCACTCTACCGTTGGGTCCCACCATTTTCTAGAGATTGGCTCTCATCTCCACCCCCCACATAACACCGAAAGACACCCCACATTAAACACAATGAGGCACACTCAGCCACACCACCCCCCCCAGCTCTGGCTGGCTGAATGCCAGGGGCAAGGTGTGTTTCAAAGGAAAAGCCCGGCCTCTGTGAGCAGCTTCTGGAGACCTCAGTCAGGGTGTCAGCCTGTCTCACATCAAAGGTGAGCCAGCTCTGTGCTACAACCACAAGCGTTTTTATGAAATGTGCTCTGCCCTTCTGCAGGGCCTTTGATCTCAGGAGGGATTTACACACATTAATTAGGCCTCCCTACCACCCCTGTGTAGCAGCAACATAGCCTGTTCTATCGGCATACAGGTAAACTGAGGCATCATTGCCTAACTCAAGAGGCCACCCAGTAAGCAGAGCTATCCTCAAATCCTGCTCCTGTCCTAAAACCTCCATTCCCAGGCAGACTACCTCTTCTGACCCTCTTCTCCAGAGAAGGTCAGAGCTCCAACTATTCTCTGGCTTACAAAAGGTTAAGTAAACCAAACCCTTACCCCTAAAAACCTCTACAAAATGGATCCCTCAAGTCAGGGTCTCACCTTCCACCAGTGACTCCTGCTCCCCAGAGCCCAGGCTGGCAGACAGCAGCGCTGGGCCACCCCTGGCTCTCATCCATCACTATGGATTAACAAGCACCCAATTAAATGCTAGATCCTGTAGGAGAAAGAGACATATCCCCTTCTCCAACACATGATGGAGAACCCCCATGGAATGAACCCCACCAACTGCTCTTCCCACACTCTCCCTAACGTAGAGCTTCTTAGGTACTGTTGGGGTTCAGTACTCCACCACCACTGCAAAGACACCCCAGCTCTGCTCTATATGATTCTCCGTACAGAAGCATACTGCATGCACTGTTAGACTATTCTAGTTTCTAAGGAGGTACATCATTCCACTTGTCAAATGAATGAATGAAGGAGCTAATAAGCTAAGAAATGAATAAATGATCTAATCAAACTCATGGGTAACCTGGACTTAAAACTTTGAGACTTGGAATAGTTAGGCTGAGACCGAAATTAAGAGAGCCATATGTCAGGTTAAGATGCCAGGCTGGCTGCTGGCTTTAGAAGCCATGCCATCAGGAGCAGACATAGACTAGAGATGGCTCAGGGGTTAAAGGAGCTTGCCTGCAAAGCATGATGGCCCAGGGTTCAATTTCCCAGTAGCCACGTAAAGCCAGCTATAGAGAGAGAGCAGAGCATCTCCCCAACATTCCCACTCCACTGAGATTCCTTGTGGGAGCCAGAAGTGGGAGTATCTTTCTGACTAGCAAAAGCCACAGGTTACAGACACCTTGCCCTGAGGTTCAGGCTTGTCTAACACTGCTGTTTTGAGAACATAAAGAGCCGGGTGTACCTAGTCCAGTCCTCCCAAAGGCCACCGCAGAACAGCTTAAACTGTCAAAATAAGAACTCCTACTTAAGCCTACCAGTGTCTCCAAAGGCTTCCTTTGGGTCAGGGGGTTCCAGGCCCCAAGATCCCTTCCCATTGCCTTTTTTTCCCAGCAGGAGACTTCACAGAAGGGATTCCCTTAGCTGTGCACCATTTATGATTTTAAGCAGTTGTCCACAGTAAAACCTTATGCCTGGAAGATGAAAACTTCATTCGGAAGTTTAAGAATGCATGTAGCAGACCTAAATCCCCAGACCCAATACTTTGCTATATACACTGGACAGGCGGGGAGAAAACCTGGGGCAGCAGGCCACCCCCATCTGCCTAGCCACAACACTCCTGGCCACCACTGCGGTAAAACCAGCCCTGGATCAGTCCCCCAGGCCCTGCTCTGCCCTGCAGTGCCCCTGGACCATTCCACTCATGGGGGCTTCCTGGCTCCCCTCCCCCCACGTTCTTACAGAGGTGCCTATTTTTGGTTCCTTTTTCTTGTTTTGCTTTAAGCAAAACATTTGGGGTGAGTACCCAGCTGTTTGGATTTCCTATTGGCAGGTTAATCACTTCCTATTGGCTGATCTGGAGACAGTAGCTCCCCCTTGGAAATGGCACATTCCTGTCTTTGTGGCTTCTCTGTTTACACACATTTTGCTACCTAATGTCAACACTTGCTAATGAATAAATATATCACTCCACTCCCCGAAAATGAGGTCCTGAGGCCTGCCAGAATGAGTTTAAATCCTGTGAACAGATTTATCCCCTATCTTTGTGGCAAACCCAAGAGCACATGGCCCTTCTTTTCTATGGGGTTTGGAGTTTTGGGGGAACATCCACCAGAGTCTTTAGCCCTGAAGCCGTAGGAACTATTTCCTTTTAAAAGAAAGGTTAGCCTCCACATTTGAAGAATTCATACAGAGAAGTAAAAACTGGACAGGGATGGCCCCTTGAAGAAGGAACCTCATAAACCAATTCTCGATTCTTTAAAGCCACAAACTTGGGCAAGTTAGAGCCTCTGGGAAAACAAAGAGTTTGGTAATTCCAGTTAGCATTTGTTACAAATACAGAGAGCTGGTTATCTCCATTAATGACCATTTATCTGGTGTTTTGTAAATCGAAAGCAAAATATCACATGCTCTGCAGGCCACCTATTAGACAGGCACCAGGCAAGCAGCAACGCCTTCCCTCCTTGAGGGAGCTGGTGGAGAACAGGGAGGGCAGGCTGCAGAGCATGGGCTTAGCTTACACCTTCATTAAAGTATTTAATTTATGACAACGCCCAGCAGAACTTTTAATTAGGGGGATGGGAGGGGGCAGCCAAAACTCATGTGGCAGGAAAACTTCTAGAATTCTAGGAGCTAAATGAGCCAGTCCTTCGCTTTTCCTTCTCCCAGAACCTTGGCAAAAGAAAAAGATGTCCAAAGTATTACATTTTTGTAGGCACCAGCAGACCGGGCACAAAACCCAAAGTCACAATCTGTACTTTTCAGCGCATGAATCTCCCACTGTAAGAAGGAAGTGGGGGCTTGTCCCTGCTGTCATTTCTAATCTGTTTTGCTGACCCTGTCCCCTGGCACCGTCAGCGAAAGGGATGGGCCCTAGTACTACCAGCCAGACGACCACAACAGGGTTGGTGCCAGTCTCAAACGGGCTTCTGCCCTGGCCCTGTGCCATCCAGTGACAGAGCAGCAGGCCGACAGAAATGCTGAAAACTTTTATGGCCCCTACAAAGAATTCTGAGAAAACCCCAGGACAGTGCTGGCCTGTAGGTGACTGGGGCAGGGGGAACCTAATGTCCCTCTAACTTGTTCCTGGAGTTTCTCAAGTGTCCCTCTGTTCTGCTCCAAACCCAAGCCTCCTCCGCACCTTCTCAAAGGATTCTCCCAAACATTTAAGCATCCCTTCCCAATGATTCTTGTGACACTTACAAAGTTTCCAAATTTTTCCATCAACCTGTCCTATTTGGCTCAAGACACCCAGTGGATTAGAAGTCTCTATGTGCTAAATCTGAGCTAACTGACTTTGATCACACACTACACATACATTGAAAGGAACCAAATGTAAAGCATATCTAGAAAACTTGGGGAGGGGGGTCCAGCTAACACATGAAAATTCGCCAAACTAAGAGGAAGCCTTCTTCTTAACTACCTAAAGCAAGCCAAACACCTCCCCAGTGCCCAGACATGAGTGCCAGGGATTCCGGCTCTAGCTTAAGAAAAATTGTGAAAAGCCTACTCACCAGTTGGTTTGAGAAAATCCATCGGGTATCTGGAGTAAGGAGGGGGGGGAGACTCTGAAATTAAAAAAGCAAGAGGATATAAAGGCAGAGCCATGAGAAAGAGAGATAGAAACTTATGATAACACAGGCATTCTTTTAGCCCAACTGTTTGTCTTAGCTGTGGGGGTTGGAGGCAGGGCCGCGAGGCGGTGATTGCCTTGATATTTAGCTGTCAGATAAACAAAAGAGGCCGCCTGGCGCCAGCCTCGGCGCTCCGCTCCTCCACGTCTGCGGCCGTCGCCGCCACCGCCGCCGCCGCCGCGCTCGGCGGGCCCGGCTGGAAACCACCGGCTCGCTCGGCCAGCGGGGCCACACGCTGCACCCCTGGCAGGGTGGGGGGCCACCACGCCGGATGTGCTCCCAGAAACGCCAGACCCCACTGCCCGCCCCCCCCGCCCCCAGGACTGTAATTCACCTCCGCCCCCACCAGAGTCCCAGCCCACCTGGGAGACGCGCCCCCTGGGAGTGTGCTGGTGAACTTGAGGGACCTGCGGGGGGGGGGAGGGCACCCCTCCACCCCGTGCACAAAGACGCAGGGAAAAAATGGAAGGAAGGGTGAAGAATGGAATAAAGGGGTATGGGCCTGCCGAGGGTCCGGGCCATGAAGCCCCAGCGCAGTCAACGTAAGGGAGACACTGCGGGTTCCACCACTGTAAAGACCGAATTGCAGGCACACTTTCCAGGGCGGAAAAAAGGATCAAGTAGGGGCCACCCGATTTCTTCAGGCTGCCTGTTCTTCTTCACCCCAAGCTGAGTGGATCCCTCAGGATGGCCTCATCCTAACCCCTCCTGAGCCTCCAAACTCCAAAGTGGCGAGGCCAGCGCAGTATCCGGGCCACTTGGGCCCCACGTGACTCTCCTATTTACTAAAGGAGCGGAGACTTTCTAGCTCTTATAGCTAGTTTCTCCCAGCCTTCCTTGGCGGGCTTGGACCAAATCCAACTCGGCCACACACCTCAACGCCTTTCCGGGTGCGGGGGAAGCGTGATCCCCACTTCTCTCTGCACCCCTTGGCTAACCCGGAAATGTGGGCGTCTAATTTGTAGCAGCTGGACGGTTCAGTGCTAACGTGAGCAGAACCCAAGGATCTCCCCCATCCCCCGCCCCGCGCCCGGGTGCCACCGAGGAGAAAAGCCTGGAAGGAAACCCCAAGGAATGCCCTGTTCAGTTTCCTCTTGTCCCTTTCTCTAACTGAGTCACCAGGTCTCCAGGAGGGGATGCCCACACACCCCAGGGAGGGGGCTGCGCACACGCACACGCACACACGACCTGCAGCGGGCACGTCCAGCACTTCCGCGCCAAGGGGAGGGACAAGTGGCCCCAGAGCAACTTCTCACCTAGTTCGCAGAGTCGGCTAAGGTGATGGGGGTTACAGCACACCAGCTCGGGGTTGATCTTCCCGTAAGATTCACAGCAACACAGCCTCTTGACTTCCGAGGAATGCCTGAGATCCGGCCACCTGAACACTTTGCACAGCAGGAGGGGCAGCGAGTAGGAGGCGGGAGGCTGCGCGCCGGCCGGCGCCCCCGGGCCCAGCCTGCAGTCCAGGCGGCCGGGCAGCAGGAGGCACGCGGTGCGCGCACCGCCGCGGGACTCCACGGCCTGGAGCAGCAGCTCCAGCTGCCGCTCCTTCAGTTTCTTGAGCACCGAGTGCGTGAGCGCCTTCAGATCCGCCTCGGCGCCCCCGGCCGCGCCGGCGCCCGAGGGTGGGGGGTGGGGATGGTGGTGACCTTTGGCACCTCGGACCGCCTTGCCCAGGCAGCAGCCAGCCCGGCCCGCGCCGCCGCCGCCGGCCCCATATGCCCGTCCGTCCGTCGCCCCTTCTCTCCCGTCGCCTCCGCCGCCGCCTCCCCCCACGCCCTCCTCCTCGTCCTCGCCGCCGGGCGCACGGCTCCTCCACAGACGCCGGACGAGCGCTGATCGTTTGGTCCTGAACATGCGGGGCGAGGAGGCGAGGAGAAAAGTCGTTTGCCGGCTAAGGAGCGAACATGACCTCCGCACACCATGAAGAAGTCGGGCGCCGAGTTGGGGCAGCAGGCGCAGGCGACAGCAGCAACAGCAGGGGCCCGGGCAGGAGCGGCGGCGGCCCGAGGGGCGCTCCGTGGCATGCGCCAGTCTCCCGGAGGCCGGGACGCGCGCGGGGGCCCGGGGGCGCCCGCCGGGGCTCGGGGGCCTGCGATCCGGCTGCCCCACCCCGCGCGGCCCGCGCCCTGCGCGGCTCTCGGGCCCCGGCGCGCCCCGGAGGAACGCGACCGCCGCTTCCCTGGGGGCGGCCGAGCCTGCCCCGGGCGACGCCTCCCCAAAAAGAGCCCCCCCTGCGGTGGCTCCCAAGTGTCGGGCTCGCCAGCCTCGGCTTTCTACATGGAAGATCCGCGGGGGGCAAACAGCGAAAGACGTTCGGCTGGGCTGCTGAAGGGAGGAAAATGCCTCTTTCCCCCTTGCTAAGCAACTTAATTTGGGGGTGGGGAGAAGCAGGCAATTAAAAAAAAAAAGGCAGGCACGCGATTTATTTTTTTCCTCTATATCCTTAGTAACCGGATCTCCTCGAATTCCGTGCACGCGAAGACTCGAGGGAGGGGGCCGAGCGGACTTCGCCCCACATGAGACGTCTGGCGAAATAAGGAGGGTCTCTCAAAACCTAAAAACCAAATGCAAAGCCCCAAAAGAAAAACACCACCTCCAGGCACCTTGGAGGTCTGGGGGCGTACGGATGGAGCCCCGATTAAAATAAAAAGAAAGAAAATGTTTACAAAGTAGAACAAGATGTTGGCGGGGTGGAAAATGTATCCACGAGTTACATTCCCCCCTCTTTTTTTTTTCTTGCAGAGCCTTGCTGGTCTTCCTCTCCTTTTCTTTTGCAAAAAAAAAAAAATCGTATTTCTTTTAATCCACAGAAAGGTCTGCTCAGGCTGCTTCAATCCTGCGCATCTGGGTGTCTCTGGTCTTTCCTCCTGCGCTCCCGGGGGCCCAGGTCCTTGGCGGGGACTTCCTCAGCAGTGGGGACGCAGGGGCAGAAGATGCTGCGGCGGCGCCCCGGGGGGCTGTCAGCGCCGGGGAGGGCGGCGCGGCGGGCGGCGGGCCCCGGGCGGATCGAGAGCTCCAGCCCCGGTCTCCGTGGGCACGAGCGGTTAGCTAGTGTGGGGGCAGCCGGTGTCCCCTCCCCTGGCCTCGGCTAGCCGCCGGGGCTCCCCGCATGAGCTGCTCGCTCCGACCGGGCCGTGCGTGGCAGCAGGAGGCCCGGGTGTTCTCTCGTCGCCTCTTCCTCGGAGACTCTCCTCGTAGCTCCCGGGAGCCTCCTGGTCCCCCCACCCCCCGTCCGCCCTCTCCCGGCGCTCGGATCCTTCTGCCGCCGCCGGGGGGTTCGTCGCGCCGCACTCAAGGGCTCCGGGGCCGGGCGCTCGGCGGCTGGGCGCCGGCGGGGTGGCTTCGTCTCGAGCTGATCTCTCTCTCCGGCGCTGAGAGCGGAGGCGCCCGGCTGGCTCGGCTGGCGCAGCTCGGGGACAGGGTCCTCCGTGCGCGGAGCGGCAAGCGAGTGTGCCCGGGGCTCGCCGCCTCCCGCAAGGCCTCCCGCCTCCGCCCCCTTCCCTCCCCCGCCCCCAGCCGCTTCCCC
>PVHP010008434.1:0-53504 GCA_004024765.1 Zapus hudsonius | reverse complement strand
TCTGGACTTCATATTTAGTATCCTGTGTTTTTTTCTGACAATATAATATACTATTAACAAGTTCCTAATACTAGTAGGATATGGTAGGGATTAAATAGATTCCATAGTTTGAAGGTTTAATCTGCAGGAAGATTGATTGCATCCAATGGAAATCATAAGATCAGGACTCCTCAGATGATCTGAATTTATGACCATCTAGTACAAATTTTGGGACCCCATGAAATCTTTTGGTTGATAATTCATTAGAACAATTCACAGATCTCAAGAATGTGCTATTTATGATTACAGTTTGATGACAAGGGTCCAAGGCTGGAGCTTCCAAATGAAGCTGAAATCTGGAAGAGTATCAAAAGCACAGCTTCTGTGTTCTCCCTGCTCATATCTGAGCATATTCCACCCCTGGTACATGACTGTGTCTTAACCTGGATGCTTGCTCATTTAAGCCTTGGTAAGCAGTTTTATATTGAGCTCAATTGTAAAGTCATGATTTTTTTCATTAAATACCCAATTGATTGACCTCAATATACACACTCTGTCTATTCCTCTGAAGTCAGGGTCAATTTTGAATCTCAAAGATACTTCTTTTATCACTTATGGAATTCCAAGAACCTAGAAATTGTGCTCAGGACAAGGGTTAGACAAATTATTTATCATAGAACATAAACTACTCTATTAATGGTCACTCCAGGGAGGAGTCTAGATTGAAGATTATTTATATTTAATATATTTCTCCAATATATTATATTTAATATATTTCTCCAGTGCTGGGACCTTTAAAACCTTTTAAACCTTGCATGTATTAGGCAAGCACTCTGCTTTGGAGTTACATCCTCATCCTTGGTTTTAATTTTGCAATCTGTCTAAATTGATACTAGATTTAATATGAAGCTAGATTGGATAAAAATGAAGAAATTCAGATTGAGATGAAAGAGAGGAAGGCAGATAATGAGCTAATTTTAGATGCCTGGAATTGAAGACGGTAATGGAATAGTTGCTGTGATGGCAGGATAGAGTCACAGGTGTGCACATCTTACTGTAAGTGCAGGGTAAATGTTTCGGAATGCATCTGTGACGTTTGGAAGAATTTTCAGAATTTCATAGTGAGGGCCAAGCCTGCTTAGTATGAATGTAATTCTTTTTCATTCTGAAATGAAGAGAAATGTGCAGTAGGAAAAACATAAAAGACCTTATACAGGAGGAAAAAATAAACCACAAGAAAAATAAAAACAGATCTATTATGTCCTAAATTTTCTAAATACTGAGATTAATTTGGCAAGGTCTTTCTCACATAAGAAATCATGTCTTTTCTTTCTTTTAAAATGACATGCATTTAAAAGCTTTTATACATTTATCCTGTAGTTTATTTCTACTTATTTCCCCTAAGTGTTTAGCATTAACTTATTTACTTTTCTTTCTAATTTGGATTTTTGCCTAATTTCATATAAATTGAAAATATTTGATGAATTGTCAGAATTAGGAAAATAACCTTACATGGACATGAACCAACTTTTCAAAACCTTGAAAAGGAAAATGAAAAGCATATGAATTTTGGTGTTTGTAACATTTTCAAATTTACATATTTTGTCTGAATCATTTTGGCTTTGAAGTTAACCCAATCTTTACTCTTCAAAGTTTACCTTTTCTTGCAGAGAGAGAGAGAGGTTAACAAAATGGAATTAAAGCCAGCCTCTTTTATCTATTCATTCTAAACTTACTCTTTAATTACAAAATGGCTTACAACTACTAATAGTAAATTAATCAATGTAATTATAGTTTGCAAGTGACTGATTGGGAAATAATTGCATTGTACCTACATAATATCATAAATTCTATTGGTAATTCCACATTGTAACACATTTACTTGTAAAGTATAACATGCCTTTGTCTAGTGCCCTGCTATAGCATACTGTGGTAGTTTAAATGGATGTCCCCCAGTATGTTCAAGAGTTTATTAAAGCTTATAATTTGTCTCCAGCCTCTTGGCTGGAGGAGGTAACACCTGTTCCTGGCCGGATCCTTGGCTCCAGTGTTTCTGGGACAGATCTGGAATTCCAGTCATAGATGTACAAAGAGCACTATGAGCTCAACTCTGGTGTTCCTTCCTTGTGTGTATGATGTTGGTGGTGGCTTCTCTCTCTCTCTTTCTCTCTCTCTCTCTCTCTCTCTCTCTCTCTCTCTCTCTCTCTCTCTCTCTCTCTGCAAGGACTGTCAAACTTCGCTGGATTTGTAGAATCAATAAATCCTTTCCTCCCATAACTGTGCCTGGTTTAGAGGTTCATCTCAGTGGCATTTGGCTGACTATGACAGCCTGTTAAGATGAACTAAAACAAAGCATGATTTAAAAGGCATTTTGAAGAAATACTTTCATTGCTGTAAAATTCTACAGTTGAATATAAAGCTAAGACAGAGGGGAAGCCTAAAAAAAAGGCTTGTGCTATCAGCTACCTTTAAAATAAATGAAGACATTTTCAGTTGGCCTGACTATACAGCTTAACCCTTTCTATTATAAGTGCATGTGTGTGTCAAGGGGTGTTCAGAAGTTAACACATTGTACTTTTCTAGGATTGCTGTCCTCTTTATTTGCAGAGATAGGTTCTCTCACTTGAATCCAGAACACACCTTTTTGGCTAGCTAGCCAGCTTAACCTGGGAATCCCCTCTCTACCTGCAGAGTACTAGAATTGTAAGCAAGTTACCACACCTAACAAATATTTATGTGTATGTTGGGGATCTGAAACCTGGTGTTCATTTTACGAAGTGAGCTCCTTATTCACTGAGTCATCATTCTAAACCCTAAGATTAATTCTTTGGAGGCCCTTACTTGCTGCATCATGTAAAAAAGAAAATGTCTTCTTGAACCTCTTTCATATTATGTCAAATAAGCCACTTGCCAATTACATCTAGGGAAGTTGGCCTTGACCAAATCACTGCGGATAGTCCTAGGTGAAAGAAAATGTGTTGTGCGGAGGAAAATTTTGGGATTTTTTTTCATCAGTGCATATATACATATATTTTTAGTTGAGTCTGAATGTTGCTTCATGAACTGATAATCATAAGTTCTGGCATAGTGGCAAGAGTTATAACTAGAAGCATCTTGCTTTGGTGAGAACTCACTGTATGTAAGTTCAATTCGGAAAGCAACCAATTTGAAGACTGGAATTTTATAAAATTAAACCTAATGTACTTTAACCTGTGTTTCATGCTATCTAGATATTCTAGCAATGTTAAAACATTAGGTCAAATTCAAAAGTAGTAGCATGTGCCCAGGAGCTTTTTGCTGTCTTTGTTAAGGAAAGACAGTTGATCTCATGTGCCACCTTGCTGACACCTAACAGAATGTGATTGTGTGATTGTTGTGTAATTTCACAAGGGACTATGCTACTTGTTAGTTCACTTTTATAAAGGAACTCTTCATAGTACCTAGAAATGGAATTTCAAAAAAAAATGAAATTTCCGTATAAAGAATTTAATTCAGATGTCTTACATATTTGCACTATAAAGAATTTAATTCAGATGTCTTATATATTCTTTGAGGATTGAAAAGGTATCACGTGTCTAACAACAGCATCTTTTCCGGGATGCATATCATTATGTTATTTTGGAAAAGCAGGTAAATCCACACTGAAGGGTGCTTGGATGTCTTCAAGTGTGGGCTCTGGCCACAGAAATCCCATTAGCATTAGCTTGGCTCCACTTCTTGTCTCACAGACAGTGAAGAACATGTCTTTTCCACCCTTGAGGCAATAAAATAAATTAGAGGGTGCGGCATCAAATGAGTTGAATTTTGAGTAGTATTTTTTATGCCTTCAACGTTTTAAAACCAGTTTGTCCTTATGGAGCAGCATTTTGGAATCATGGAACAAGAGACTCCTTGTTTTAGCCAGTGTGCAGGATCTTTTGATATTTTGGGGGTGCATGCGTGAAGGCAGGCGTGTGTGTGTGTGTGTGTGTGTGTGTGTGTTTGTGTATCAAGCAACCTTTTCTAGTCCTTTCCTCAGTGTTGTCTCTGGGTAATTCAGTCAATCAGAAGTAAATAAGCACTCAGGAAGTTAAGGCATCTTTGGTTGGTCTGGTCCAGGCTATTGGTGTCCCTACATATCTCCATGACACAGAAGCAGGGATTTGTGCAAAGAATGCCCCAGGCTCCATCGCAATCCTTCCTCTGCAGAAGCTCTCTGCTCTCTCCGTGCTCCCTGTGCCTGAGTTTCCTCCACTGGTGTACTTGCTCTCAGAATTTCCTAAAGAGAATGGAAAGCCTTCCTTTTATCTGCAATGGAAGTTTATTTTTGTTTTCATAGGGAAAAAAAGGTTTATCTTCAGTGCAACCATGTGTCATCTCTAATTAGAAGTCTTCTTCTTATATTCTTACAAATAAGGGGATGCTTTAATACTTGGTGTACTTAAACACTGACTTCATAGTTGACAGGATCCACATTTTATTGAATCCCCTTCAGTCACAAACCAATCTGGAGCATTATCCACTCCCTGGAGAGCAGTGTCTGAAGGCACTGGAACTTTAAGGGTCCTTTTATTCTTCTTAGGTCTGCAATGCTTTATTTCAAGTCATCAAACTAAGCCTGCTTCTCCCATATTGATCTGACATCTGTTCCCCGTCTTCCACCCCAACTGTAGGCTATCAGCCTGAGTTGTTTTCAAGATGAAAACTCTTGGTATGACTTCTGATGCTCAAATTCTTAATATGCCTCATTGATTTTTAGAAGTCTTTATTTGTGTATATATTTATTTATTTGCAAGCAGGAGAGGCAGAGAGAAGAGAGACAGACAGAGAGACTGAATGAGCACACCAGGGCCTCTAACCACCACAAATGAACTTCAGATGCACCTGCCACTCTGTGCATCTGGCTTTTAGGTGGAAACTGGGGAACTGAACCCAGTTCTCTAGGCTTTACCAACAAGTGCTTTAACTGCTGAACCATCTCTCCAGCCCCCTAGTTGATTTTTAAGCCTCATAATCTTCAAGGAATTAAGTTGATGATTTAAAAAATATTATTACTGGTGTAAAATTTTTGTAACGTTTCCAGTATTCCCATGTAACATATTCCTACATTTTATTGAACTTGACTCAGGCTCAGCTGTGTCTCTCAGACCCAGCCTGTGTTGAGTTATGCCAGCTTATGATAGGAAATCATAAAGAATGAAAGAAATGAGAAAGAGAAAGAGAGAGAGAAAGAGAGAGAGAACCCTATAGTGTTTTGTTTTGTTTTAGATCTAGGTGAATATGTAAGTGTGAGCTACTGGGGTGTTTCCTGGTTGGAACTGTCAAAGAGGTTTTGGGGGGGCAGCTTGGCAAGAATGAAGAATGTTCTAGTTTCATGTCTGGGGCAGTGAGAGTAGCCTCCCGCATTGGCGAGGTGATAGCAAGCACTGTAACTTTATGTCTGACTCCCTGAAGTGGGATCCCCATTGCTAACATACTTCTGTTGGGGGACCCCCCATGTTGTGCTCCTGAGTGTGGGAATGAAAAACAAGACCAGGGCTCTTTGAAGGCAAGAAACATTGGTATAGAAAGAAGACCCTTCTTAGATAAAAGAAGCGAGGCATGCAGATTTGCTCAGATATCTGGAAAAGAGATTCTCTGCTCATTTGGAGGAGGTACTCAGATCTTCAGTTACTGAGTATCCATGACGTATACATCGTGTTGTATTTCAAGGACGATGGAGCAGATCTTCTCACAAAATTCATTCAGATCCAAACTGCTGTTAAGTGATCAAAAAAAAAAAAACATAGATACTGCTAACCAAGAAAAGAAAGCTCACACAACCTAATTATTATTTTTCAGTGGCTGTCAGAATATTGAGCTTCTCCATGATATAAAAATAGTCCTTATGCCCTGTGTTAGGTAATTTGTATTTTTTTTATATTTTTTAATATTTTATTTATTCATTTTTCAAGCAGAGAGATACAGAGAGAGAGAGAGAATATACCAGAGCCACCATTTTGTGGGTCTGGCTTATGTGGGTCCTGGGGAATTGAACCCGGGGCCTTAGGCACTGGAGGCAAGTACCTTAACCGCTGAGCCATCTCTCCAGCCCAGGTAATTTGTATTTTTACTGTTTCCAGTAAAACTGTGTATTTTTACTGTTTCCAGTCATATCATAATAACATAATTTTCAAATGAAATTCTGGTTAAATGAAAATTTTGATGTTAGTTATGCACTAAAGAAATAACTTTACCTATGTATTTTTTGACTTTCTGAATGAACAGTAACCCCACCATTACCTATTATAATCTATTTCTTTGTCCACCACCTTGCTTTTATCATTTCATTAACTGTGTTTTTCTTACATCGTTGTTCCAGCCCTTCATCTCATCCCCCCCATCATAAAACTTCACCTTCTTTCTTAGCTACCATCACTTTCAGGTACTCATATCATTGTGAAGATTAATGAAAACAACAGTTTTGTTAATATGAATAGAAACCACTTTTATATGACTTGTATACTTGATTTTAAAAATTATACACCTCAAGGAACATTTCTCTGTCTATAAATACCTAATGAATACACTTGGAACCTTGTGAATTAAAATATAAATCTTATAATCTTAAATATAAATCTTATAATCTTAAATATAAGTCTTAATCTTAAATACAAATCTTATAATCTTAGGCAAAATTTTTTATTAGCCACTATTGAAAGACTTTTTCTGGTTCTTGAGATATTTATTTATGATTACTATTCATTTTAATGCTATAGCAAAAGACTATGTTATTTGTTTTTTGTTGTTTTTTCACATTTAAAGCTATCTTTAAAGTGATGACATTTAATAGGAATATTGAGGATATTTTGCTCTTAGAGGTACTTGAAATTGAGAACCTTCTATCACATATTGCCTAATTGTTTGCATTGTTAATATTAAACATTTCTTGGCCATCATAATTCTTTTAGGAAAGTTTTTTAAAAGCTACATCGCTGGCCTTACAGGTTTCGAAACTAAACAATGGTGGTCTTGAGATGTTTTCGGAGACTTCTCTCTCAACAAATATTATGACGCACCTTATTTAACACAGATCTTTGTCTCCAACAATTGCTTCTTAGAAGACAAAGACTGAAGCTGAATTAATGACTGTCAGTACGAACAGTTTTGAAGCTTTTGAAGATACTGCCAGTCTTAATCATTATTTTGATGACTAGCATTCTATTTTGAAGACACTAATGATAATGTTAAGAAAAAAATTATAAAAGTTTTTTTTAAAGCAAAGGCTATACTAATGAGCCAGACATGATGATGCACACCTGTAATCTATATTATCTGGAGCTGGTGGCAGGAGAATCAGGACTTCAAGGGCATACTGGTTGGGACATGTGAAACCCTGTCTTAACAAAACAAAACAAACATGAAAACAATAATAACATGCAAGATAATCTTCTTCAAAAACCTGATTTTTTATTAAAACACTTAAATTGAAAGGTGGGTAAAGAAAGAATTAAAAAGTCATTAAAACATTTAATCTTTATTTAATGATAAATAATTTCAAAAAATCTAGGGATGATTATATATGACATTGACAATAATCACAAAGCTTAAAACATTGTATTACTTGTTTCATTATGTCTTCTATCAAATTCCCACATTTTTACTTTTTTTTAAAGTATCAGCCTTTATTCACTGAGCTCCCAGCTTTCACAGGGACTCTGGGCCGGCCTGCTGTGAGACTCTCTGATGCTCCTGTATGACTGGGTTGACCTGCAGGATGCATTTCATCCTGTGCCTTCAGGGCATCTTGTTTTTCTAGTTCTGGAGTGCTCTAGGGTCAGTTTGCTGCCTCTCTTCACTGCTCTGAAGTCAGAGCACTAGAATAAGCTAATATTTGAAACCAAACAACTACATCACATACTCCAAGAAAGCGATTTATAAGAAAAAAATGACTTTTTAAAAATCACACTTAATTTCTAATTAAACTGTTCTGTAGTAAAATTTGTTGTGGAAATGTGATTTGGGATCCTTAATAGTTGTTCATTGTTTTTCAATATTTTTGTGAATTCCTGTAAGGTTTATTTTTTGTGCATGGGAAAGAGAAAATTTAGCATTCAATTTTGTAGGATTATAGTTTTTTGTTTTGTTTTACTACTATAGCATTATGGCAATAGTTTTTTAGTGTTTTACACTCTGTATTACTATTTTTCCATTAAGATGTTTACTTTGATTTGCCTATTCCTAATATAAATGCATTGGGTGGTACTGGTATGCAAGCTTTCCTGTATTTCAGTTTTTTCTTGACTGCTAAGTTTTTGCCTATGGTATATTCGGAAACAACTTAAACATTAAAAATATCCAATGGAGAGAAATATTAGGAGGAAAAGAAATGCTGGGAAGAGGAGTGGGGACAGAAATTAACTAAAATAAATTGTAACTGAAAATGCCAGGATGAATGATACCTAAATCACTGTATGCTAGCTAAAAAGAAAATTTTTAAAAATAAGGTATTAAAATAGCCAATGAACAGTTATTTTGACCTTAAACTTATTTTTGGCCCTTTAAGAGATTGCAATTTTGTATTCCTCGTGTTCAAAGTAAATTTTGTCTTTTCAAATATACTATTGTTGCTTACTTTCAGTATTTTTAAATATGTTAAAATGCTGTTAAATGCTATGTTAAAGTATTACTCAACTTCTTTAAAGATTTACTTTTAACTAATTATCACCATGAAACTACTTTAAAGTTATTGTTATTATTTATTTATTTTTTTTGGAGACAGGGACACTAGCAGTTCAGACTGTCCTCACAATCACTATGCCAATGCTGGGCTTGCAGGCATGGACAACTACCATTTCTTCAGACAGGAAAATAAATAAAATTATAAAATAAAGTAAAATAAAATAACAGATTTTGGAGCTTTCAGCCCAGCCCAGTTTCTCTGCTCTGTTTACCTGGTCTATGTTTATTAACCCTGTTAAGCCTCAGTTTCTCTCTTAATATACACTACCTATTACTCGTTACTCATCTGATTCTAAGTATCAGTTGTAATTTGACTTTAAAATTTTTCTTTTTGTCTATAGTAAGTTTTAGTGTTCCCTGAAAAATCATTTTGAGCAGTCTTGCCATTCTCAATGGTTAGCAGTTTATCTCTGGGATTGAGAGAATATTTTTGAAACAGGACTAGAAAAATTAAGTCACAGTGTAATTCTGAGGCCCAGTAGGACTGAGACTGTTTCGGTCAATGTTACATAAAATTTTCATAATCAACTAAATATCATAGCTTGTGCCTATGATGTGGTGGCTCTCACTTCTATTGTTTCGGTTATTGTTTTTCCTTGAAGTCATGTCTTTTGATAGTTTTGTGGGATAGAAATATGGATATGGGGGTAAAAGGATGATTCTTAATAGATTCTGGCTGCTTGAATAAATTGTATTCCTTTTAATGGTTGGAATGAATATAAATATGTGGCTTTATTATGTCTGGGAATTCTTATGATACATGAACATTTTATGTGTGTGAGTGTGTACGCATGTTCTTATATGTGGGCACAAATTTATGTGAGGTGTGTGTACATGTCTATGAAAGCCAGAGGACATCTGGGAGTGACATTACTCAGGGATGCCGTTCTTTGTGAGACAGGAACTCTTATTGACCTGGAGCTCATCAATGATCTAGTCTGTTTGCCACTGAGGCCCAGAGATTCACATGTCTCTACCTCCCCACACCGGGATTATGAGTGCATATCATCATGCCAAGAGTTTTCACATGTGTTTTGGGGACAGAATGTCACCAAGCTTGGGAGGCAAGCACTTTACCAACTGAGCCATCCCCCTCCCCTGCTGAATCCATATAAATTCTTAATGTACTTAGAGCTAACTGATCATTGTGTCAGTTTGCTTAAATATGGAGTTATCCATTACTGTTGGCTGGCAGCTCTATCACTGTCTTCCTCAGTCATCCCTTTCTCCCTCTCACATTTAATGTTTCTATTATTGTCTGCATTCTCATGTTATTTCTCTTAATTTGCCATCAGCACCTGGGATTCAGATTTTCTGCCCATTACCACATGCGTACAGTAAACAATGTTTTCCTTCAGCTTGGTTGTGATCTTTATCATGTATTTTCTTATTTAAAAAACTTAGTTTATTTGAGAAACAAATATCCTCAATATTTTTCTTAAAGGGCTGGGGAGAAGGCTTAGTAGATAAGATCACTTACTGTGATCGTGTGAGAATCTGAATTTAGTCCCAAGCAGGGACATAAAAGTCAGGCACGGAAGGCATGCCTGTAACTCCAGTGCTCAGTGTTTCAGAAACAGGCTCCCTGCTCATACAGTCTAGCCAAAATATTAGGAATTCAGATTCTGTGAAAGACTGTATTGGGGAAATGAGGCAAAGAAGTGGTAGGATAGCAAAGCTGACTATTTCCTCTGGCTTCTGCATGTGTGCACTCTCTCTAATACACACACACACACACACACACACACACACACACACACACACACTCACACACAATTGTCAATCCTGTGGAACCAAGTACTCATCTCCTTTGTACTTGTGAAACAGAAGAAGGTAAATTGTTGTGTTGAAGGGATCTAAGCATTTCAGAAGCTGGTTGATAAGCAGATCTTCCCAGTTGGAGAAGATTCTCTTTTACATTCATGGTGCAGTCCTGTTGTTTCAGTGAGTTTCATGGGAGTTTGAAAGGAATGACTTTGTGTCTTCATGCATGCAAACTGTATTCCTAGAAGTGCATGTCTTTAAACTAGAAAATAGATATTTTGAAACATGGCCTCACTATGCAGCCAAGACTTGCCCAGAATCTATAATTTTACCTCTGTTTTCTGGAGTGTTGGTGTACCAACATGCTTGCCTCTAAATTTCATTAGCTATACAATTTTTATAAAGTTCTGTGAAAAGATATATTTTTCTCTTTGGTTTAAAATTGATTAAATTTTAGTGGTTGAGTTAATAGTCTAGCATATTCTTTCATTTGATAAGTCAGATTCCTTTTTTGAACCTGGATATGCAACATGTTACTGTGTAGGAGAGATTGCTTTCTTATAATTTTATCTCAACGTGATATGAATATGAACTTTTACTTGTGGCTATTTTCCTTGTTTATGAATATAGTCTTTAAATAATTTTAGTAAATTTTGCAAAACTCAGCTGTACTTGAGTTGTGTTAAATATAGCCAAGCCATACATAATAATAATAATAATAATAATAATAATAATAATAATACCATCTGTATCATCTGAATTGAATGAACTTTTCTGTCAATTTTTAGCACTCACATGTAAAGATTCTCTCTATTTTATTCCATATATATATATATATATATATATATATATATATATATATATATATTAATTTCTTCCAAAGAGCTAAACTTTCCAAAGAGTTAAACTTTCAGTAATAATGTTTGGAGTCCTGGTTGATTTCTTGAGAATACCTATGTTGTAGTCAGCTTTCTAGTTGTGTGCAGAAAGAACCCAAACAAAAGTGACATGTGGAGGACTGTGTTTATTAGGCTTGTAAACTCAAGGGGAGACTCCATTCTGGCAGGGAAAATGATGGCATGAGCAGAAGGGTGGACATCACCTCTGCCACAGCACTGAAAACAATGGCAGGAAAGTGTGCCAAACACTGGCAAGGGGAAGCTGGCTTATAACCCCCATAAACCCACCCCCAACAACACAACTCTAGCTGAGGATCTGTGTATCAGAACACAATCATTTGTTTGTGGGGACACCAGGATCAAACCATGACAGTCTGCCACTGGCCCCCACAAAGTAATAATCATACATAATGTAAATACAATGTGTTCAGCTCAACTCTTAAGTCCCCACAGCTTTCAATTGAGCTATAATCCAAAAAATAAATAAACCCTCAATGGCACAGAACATTCACGTTGCAAACATGAGGCATGGCAAAATCAGATTGAACCAATACAAGATTTAAAACAAGCAGGGCAGCATCAGTCTCTAACTCTAAGTTCAATGATTCTAACCAATAACAAGTCTCTTGAAGATTTGATTCTGCCCCTCCAGCTCAGCTAACCACAGTCCTAGAAAAATTTATATGGTGCTGGCAGCTCACCTTGGCAGCCATTTATAGTCCTGGAATTCTTTGGGTCTCCATTGCAACCCACAGTTCATCCTCATGGCTCCACAGGCCTCCATGCAGGCAACCTAGCACACCTGCTTCACATGCCAATGGCCATTTTTCAAAAACAAACTGTGTTGCAAATCCAATGACCCTCTCTTTCTAGCCAATCGCCATTCCACAGAACCAGGTGGGCTACCAACTTGTTAATTCAGGGAGAACAAAGCATTTAGGCCCCTTCAAAAATCCACATTCTTCCTGTTGTTCCAATGTAGGACAGCTGTTCCAATCTCAATGGTTGTAATCCCTCAAATGATTGCAGATGAAACGGCAGAAGTTTTGGACCAAAGATCTTTCTTTCTGTGCCATCTCCATCTCCTCACACCAGTCCATCTTACGCAAAACAACCCTGCACAGGTTCTCAGGACACAGGCAGGCAGAATGCAGTAAGCCTCTCACAGTCCTGATAAAGTTCTTTCTCCTCCTCGTAAGCCAAACCGCACAGTCCATAGTTCTTACTTCATTCAGGTGTTTCAATTCTGACCAGAATGGTCCATCAGGCTATACTCACAGCACTGTGAGGTGCCTTTTAGGCCAGGATTTCAAATTCTTCCACATTCCTTCTGCAGATCACTTCCAAAAGACCAAAGCCACAAATTCAGGGTTCTAGCAGCAACAGATGACCCCAAATCCTGGTACCAAAACTGTTGTAGTCAGCTTTCTAGTTGCTACACAGAAAGAACCCAAACAAAAGCGGCTGTGGAGAACTGGGTTTATTGGGCTTATGGACTCAAGGGTAGACTCCATCCTGGCAGGGGAAACGATGGCATGAGCAGAGGGGTGGACATCACCTCTGCTACAGCACAGCAAACAATGGCAGGAAGATGTGCCAAACACTGGCAAGGGGAAGCTGGCTTATATCACTTATAAGCCCGCCCCCAACAACACAGCTCTAGTGAGATTGTTAAACCCAAACTGCCATCAGCTGAGGATCCATCTATCAGAACACAATCATTTGTTTGTGGGGAACACCTGGTTCGAACCATGACAACTTAGAATCTTCAAGTGATCAACAGCTCATCAAAAGATCAGTTGCCATGACCACCTTCAGTGTTTCCCATTTTAACTTATCTCAGTCCCCCTCTGTCCTCCAAACATTAAAAAAAAACAATATGGACAAAACCTCAAAACACATAGGTAATTGTTTCTCAAACAGACTTTGGGCCTGCTTCATTTGTGTTGCAGTTAAAACCTCCCAAGAGCTCTGGGAATGGAATTCCCACACAAATTCTCCATGAGTTTATTCTCCATCTGGTATATGAATAAGTGTGAGGGATAAAGCCAATGGCCAAACTGATATTGCATGTCTGCTCAGAAGGAGAAACTAAAATTAGTAAATCTGGTTTTCAATCAGTTTAAATACTGCATCCATAGTAGGACAGGGTGTACTTCAAGAGAGTAAAATAAAAATATGAAAGAACAAAGTGACCTCATGGGTACACTGATGGAAGATAATGGGCATTCTTATCTTGCCTCTAGAGCCATAACTCAGTTCTGCTTCATTTCACCATTCCCACAGGTTTAGATCACAAATCTCTGTGTCCTATCATGCAGTCTATATTTGAATAACTTGCAGCACATAATAAAAGTTCTTGATTCTAGGGGAGATGACTCTACAGTTGATGATCCTTGCTTGTAAAGCCTGAAGGTCTTGGGAGCAGTTCCCCAGTACACACTTAAAGCCAGATACAAAATAGTAGCACATGCATTTGGAGTTTATTTATAGTGGCAAGAGGCTGTGGTGCATCCATTCATCCATTCTCTTTCTGTTTCTCTGTTTGTCTGTCTGTCTGTCTGTCTGTCTTTCTCTCATTAATTGCAAATAAATAATAAAAATAAATTTTAAATGCTGATTCCTGAGCGCTATTCCAGAAATACTTAATCCTAGGGAATGAACCTTTGTAGTCCACTTTATATCAAAACTTCAGCATGAACATAACACCCTAAAGTTGAGGCATTAGTGGATGCTGTGAGGATGACACTGGAGCCAAGGTTAACAATGGCAGGACTGGCCAAAGGTGCCCCATTGTCCCTGTAAGACTGTGGAGAGAAGCCATTTCTCCTGTGGTGGTTTGAATGTAATTGTCCTCCATAGCCTTGGGTAGTTTGATTAAGCTTCCTACTTAGTCCACAGCTGGTGGAGTCTTTGGGAGCTGGACCCTTGCTGGAGGAGGTGTGTATCTGACAGCTGGCATTGGGGTTGAAGCAGAGTCAGCCTCTGCTTGCTGTTCTCTCTGCTGTGGATGTATAATGAAGTGAGCCAACTTCCTCTGCCATGATGAAGCGTCCCCCTCAAAACTGTAAGCCTCCAATAAACTGTTTCTTTTTTCAGTGCTTTGAACCAGCAATGAGAAGATAACTGCTACCTCTCTGCTCTTCCAGTACTCCTTTGATATGGAGCAAATACAAACTGACTGCAAAGTAGAAGGCTGGAATTGAGAGGATTGTGTGGGTTTAGTTGCTTCACACTCAGAACGTGGCAAGGCTGCAGAGGGGTTCAAATAGAAAGCTTTTACATTGAGTCCATTAATTGATTTTATATGTTTGCAATTTCAGATAGGATTTACTTGCTTATATTTTAAAAGCCGAGTAAAATTCTTTAAACATATAAAAATAGGGCACGGAGCCTGAGTGGATGGTTTTTGAAACTGGGGCTAGAAAATAATGCCTGAACCAGGAAAAGATTAGCAAGACATAAAAGCCATAAATAAATTTGCTTCATATGACTTACATTGTTCAGGCTCTAGATAGTAATGGTCCAATTTAAAAATAAAATAAAAATATAGGACAACAGCAAAATCAAACAAAAACAAATTTAAAAAAAATAATTTTTTGGTTACTGGAAACTTTTATTTTTAAAACAAGAAACTGTTAATTCTATATTCAATTGAGATATGTTAGTTAATATATGAGGATTTAGTAACATTGAAATTAAGAATGTTAATAAATGTTCTTGAGGGGACAAGTCCCCTGTACATGTTGCCAATGCAGTGAATACTGAATAACTCCTGATAAGTCTAATATTCTAGAATTTCCCACCTTGAAGTAAAAAGTATACATGTATTCGGTTGAAGTGAGAGAGATTAGCTGCTGATGAGAACTTTTTTTTAGGTCTTCATTTATGTGACATTGATGAAATCATGGAAGTCAGATCTTTACAACTTCCTATGTTCAGAAGGCTTCATCACTGCCTTTTTATTCCAAGAATTTGAAAAAGAAAAGGAAATGACACTTAACTAGAAAAGAGATTCCAAAGCCCTCTTTCTTTCCACATTTGGTATCAGATAGATGCTTTTGTGAGGAGTATAGAGAGAGTTTCTCATGGAGGCTGGAGAGGGTTTATGATGAAAACCCCGGAGTGCCTTCAGCTGCCTGCCAGCCGAGAGTTCATTTATGGGAGCTCTCCACCTTTGGCTTACCCTATAACTCCTGTTGGTAAAGGTGCTTGCTTTTCTTCTGCTGGAGGCTTTGTTACAAAGACAGGGAATATTTTCTTTTTAAGAGTGTACCTGCTTGCTTCCTCCAGGTTGCATTTGCTGGACAATGTGGAGCAGCTGGCTTTGTTATAATTGCACCCTGCCTGCCCTCCCCAGCCTCCAGAGAGCAAGCACCCCCCTTAAAAATATAACTTTGCAGAGAGCTCTGTGTCTTTAGACACTCTTTTAATGTTCCAATATAAAGTAAAAGTCTTTGTGGAAATAGATTTTATAGGCAAGTACTTTCTGAGCCTCTTGAGATCTTCTCAAGTGCTGAACCAGGTACCTTTACAGCAGTTGAATGACAACACACAGCTCTTGTTCTGAAGGGTCCTGTTGATATGTGTCCCAGGCATGTTACAATTAGAGCTCATTGAACACCTTGATTCTGCAGTTACCTCTACGTGCACAGCACCTCCCTCTCTTTATCATTGAGAATTTTTTTTGAGGTTTTGATCCCAAAGATCAAAGTGAATGGAACTTGGAAAACTACACATACAACTCTGAAATGAAACAAGTTCCTATAAAGCTTATATTCCAACCAATGCACAGAGTCTACAACAATGCTTTGTTTATGTGAGATTTTTTTCTCTGACTGTACAAGGAACATGTGTGCAGGACTGTACAGGCTTAGAGAGAATATTCATCATTATTTTCTGTGTCAGACTTAAACAGGGCCAATTTGGCAGAATTCCAGGAGTGGGAGGCCACACCTATTCGTGAAAAATGGAACAAAAGTTCTGTCATTGCCCTCATGTTCATTGTTTGGTGCAAAGTGGTGGAGCTGGGACATGCAGTTTGGGAAGCCACATTACTTGGGTTTACAATGCAGTATTAAAAGTGTTACCCTGCATGACAAAATCCCCCCAGCTACCCTTATTTTATACATACGTACTTGTGTATACATGTATCTATCTATCTATCTATCTATCTATCTATCTAGATAGATAGATAGATAGATAGATAGATAGACAGATAGATAGATATAGTCAAGGCTTGGAGAGAGTTGGAGGGAAGGATGATGTGCAGGGAAATGAATGTGACTGGAGTTAAGTCATCTCTGCTTGCTGCCCAGAGAGCATCATGTATTGACTGGCCAGCACCATCTAGCCAGACAGAGGACCCCCTCCATTCACCAAAACTACTAGACTCATGAAAAAAAGTAGATGAGAACATTTCTGCCATATGAAACTCTTCTCCTTTTAGGTGTTCAAACAGCAAGCAATCTGGAATTTTATGTTCCATGACTCTGATAGGCTGATGCGTGGTGGGGGTGGGGTGGAAATGGGGAGGGCTTCTTTTGTAAAACCACATTCCCCTCAATGGGTTATAGTCCCCAACACTCCTGCAGAGAGTAGAGAAGTAACTTTCAGGGACAGCTCTCAGTGGCTTAAGTCCATTCCTTATCATTGAAGCATCAATATAAAAGGCTTATTTGAGCACTGGCTGGACTCTAACCTAAATACCCATGTCAGAGAGTATATGAACCACTAATTATCCTATTGCTTCTGTGAAATAACAATGATGAATATAATTTATACTATTACACAGTAACTTCAGGAGAGTATTTGAAATCAAATACAGTTCTAAAATTTGAGCATGCATCAGAATTACTCATTGGATTTGTTCAACACAATTTTCAGATCTGACATATAGGGAGGGTTCTGATAATCAGTTTGCATCTCTAGCAAATTTCAGGTGATGCAGAAGATCGGTTTAGAGGTCACAATTGGAGAGGGGCTGTTTGCTGATCAACTACTTGGATTCAACCAATGAGGCTGATGGCATCTACTTTGAATAAGCAGAAAGACACTATGGATTCCACTCTGTAAAAGCAAAACTAGCAAAACTAATATTCTCCAACAATATAAATACAAATAAATTTTGTAAATATATGTGTATACATGTGTGTATCAGGCATTCATATTCCAGGTAACATTTTAACATCTCTCTCTCTCTCATCTATCTATCTATCTATCTATCTATCTATCTATCTATCTATCATCTATTTATCTTTCTATCTATCTATCTATATGAAGATTCAGTCTTTAATTTTCTTGTAGTTAATTCAACTGAATAATAATTATTTTAATAAGCATTAAAGGTCATGATTACACATGCAGGGTATTGTACCTGCTGTTTCCATTTGAAAATTGGGAGAGACACAAATATGATTGAGAGGTAAGGAAAATGCTCATAATTTAGTTGTCTTATATAAGAACCCTATTTGCCCCTCCCTCCATATTCATATGGAGTGTGTTGTTTGGTTTTATGCAACCTAGTCTTATATGCATCAAGTTTGTCTTTTGAACTGGGTTATTAATTCCTCTAAGAGAAAGGACATCTCAGCTTGTATAATGTACTCTTATGCCAAAACCTAAAATGGTAATCCATGTTCAGCAACCTCAGGAAATATTAGTAAAATGGAGTATTGCATAAATAAATAAGTGCAAGTCTCATTACTGTGTAAGAGCTTCAGATATGACCCAGAAAGTTCTTGAACTAGAAGATAGCCCCATGATAAAGCATTTGCCTACCATGTTTGAGGACTTCACTTCCATGGTCAAAACAATGTTTAAAAAATACCAAAATAAACAACTCCTAAGTTTTAAATAACTTTTATAATAATTATTCTACTTTTGATGGTTGTTGTTTGGTTTATGGCTGTTTTCTTTTTGAGTTGGAGAATTGTGTAGACCAGGCTAAAATAAGTATGGAGTATACTTTAACATAGAGGTATGTATGCCAGGACAAATATAGAATATAAAATGACTTTAGACATTTCTTACATGGGTGATGCCAATCATTTTAGTAAAGAACATGATGCCATATTCCTAAGATTGGGTTACCATCTTTAATTAATCAAGAATAGTTGTATGGGACTTTGGACTGAGAGACATGATTACAAAATATTTGAGTTTCAAAGACATTCCTGACACTAACGTGCTGAGTGAATGCACAAGGTGAACTGAGTTTTCTCAATGCCTGAGTTACTTTCAGAGAGTAAATTATTCATTACAAATTTTAATTCAAATCTTCTCTTTATTCTTCCTCTAATTTTACTTTTTCTTCTGGAATCACCATTTTATCACCTATGTCAGGTTACTTGCTGGATGAATATAGTCTAAGACAAATTGTTGTTTTCTGTTCTTATTATTCAGTTAGCATGAAGGGCTCTCAAAGCAAGAAATTTCCAGGGAAAACATTTAAATAATTTGTTGTTTTCCGGTTTAGATATAAAAAATCGTTAATATTGTCTTCTATAAAGCATCCAAAGACTATGCAGCAAAATATACTAATCCATTATTTTAGATTAAAGAGTATGTCTTTCCCCCCTAAAGAAACAATTTAAATAAAATGTGACTACTTCGCCTTCATTTTACAATGTATATGGTCAAACCAAACCCTCCATTAAAAATTCTCTAATATCTTTTTGTGCATTAGCATTTCAAAAGTCAATTTAAATATTCACAGATCCCATTTTTAATAAACTTAACAAAATTCAGGTAATTTCCTTTAACTTTTTTGATTGAAGGACAGCAGTTGGTACTGATATTAAAAAAAAAAAAAGATGTATAGCTATGAGCAAAGCCCCAAATCAATTATATGTAAGAAGTAACACATGGAAAGAAATTAATCAAAAAGAAGAATTTCTACTATATGATTCTCTGGTCTGCTACCTGCAGGCAACAAATGTAAATGGAAAAAAAAATCAACATTCTTCTGGTAGATAAGGAGAAAAATTAATAAAAAATGTTTCTTTCCTACCAGATCCCCTGATGTCACTATTGTCGAAAGTGGGGGACTGTGGGAAAAACTAGCTTTTCTAAAGTGCTATTTCTCTAGACTACAAAATAAGGTTTTATTCTTGCTGTTAAGCTCAATTACATGAGTTACAGGCTCTGCACTGTCCAAAGAGCACCCCTCTTCTCTGTCCCTTCTCATTAAATGGCTCTGCGGGATATGCATGTGACAAATGTAATGAGAAGCAAGTGAGAAGCATTTTGAGATGTGCCTACAGGGTTATGAAAGTTCACAGGGATGCCTGAGTGTAATAGCTGAAAATTCCAAGATGAACCACTGAAAGCCGCTGAATATATCCATGATACATACATTAAAACAAAACAAGTTAGTTAGAGCCAAACATGAGGAAGAAGATATTTTTCTGAGATTCAAGTTTTTAATAGTTGAATGCTTTCTTTCCTATATTCATTGCACAAAGAGGCATATATGTACAGAAAATGTAATATTACTGTTTTCCTCTATGAAGTGCTTTTATTTTGTTGTATGACTATCATCCAGAGATCAACAAGAACTTCTAGATAAGCTACAGATGGTTAGCTATCAAGTTGAATTGACTCTACTGATTCATTTTATCACAGATAGATAAATCTGACCTAATTTTATGTAGAGTTTTGATATATTGTCTATTCATGTGTTAAATGGGAGTCAAAAATTTAACCTTTAGTTTTTATATTTACAATTTAAAAAATAGAACTACCTGGCAAATGTAACTTAGTTATAAGGATTTAATCCAGACTTGATGTTTATTTCTTAATTTGTGAAATTTAAAGGTTCCTTTTATTATACATACTCATACATATGCAAACACACATATGAGAGATTTGTACATCTTTTATTTCTTTTTTTCTGAATTTATCTGTTGCAGAGGACTTTTAAAGGGCAGAAAAAAGCTTGCAACTTAGATAGTTCTTTACCATTTTCATTTTTCTTTATTTCTAAGAGTTTTGAAGGATTTTTTGTTCCATATCTGGATTCCTCATCTGAGTGAAAATAAAATAACATAAAGTTTGTGATAGAAATATTGTTCTCCATTTTTAGTAATTCTATCTTATATAAAAGAAATTAAAAGTGACCCACGTAGAAAAACACTAAACTGAAAGGTTCTAGAAATATTTGTGTATTTTCATCCAAAACTCACCTACTGGAATTTCTGAACACACTGTGATGGATTATTGTAATTATTGGGAATGATAATATTTTAATGGGACTTTCCTCCCACCTGTCAGCGGTAATCAGGGCTGCCCAGGATTCTGAAACAATCTCATTTTGCTAGGTGGCTAGTCTTGTGCAGCCTGTGGAATGCTGAGAATATTAATGCATGGAGAAGAGATTGAATATTCTCTATAGTTCCATTATGACAGAGCCTTGTTTTAATCAAAATGCATGCGAAAGCAAACTAAATTAATGTATTATAAATTAATGCCAATGAGTGCTTAAGGGAAAAGACCCCTTTTGAGGCATACTGCATTGAAGCCAGAGTATCTGACATTTCTTTGCTCTATTCACATGCAATAATGTATATTAATTTCCATAAAATGTAATTTTTTCTTGAGTGTCTCTTATTGTAAAATGCTTCGTATTTATCTAAACAATGTCATCCTGGCACTTAAGTGAGTGTTGTTCTACCAGTGTAGGAAATTCTTCCTCAAGACAACATATGCTGAAATACACATGTACTTGACTTTAATAGTTACTTTTGATAATGGTCATTTCTTACCATTCTTCATGATATTGTCCATTTTAATACACTTTCTGAATTTTTACGTACATTCTCTTTTTAAATCAATATTTTCATCAATTTCTAGCTCTTCAGTTGGGTATATTTTAGTGATTTCTTTGCTTCCTGAAATTGCAGCATATCTTTTCTCATCAATTCTTTGTCTTGGGGTAGTAATTACTTCTATGTATCTGAACCATACAAATTCAATTCTTTATTTTTATTTCATTCATGATTAATGTTAGCAGTGGCCGGGATAGAACTCATAGTCTGTAACATCCTGTGTGTCCTATACCAACCCTGAGAATTTATTTAGGCTGTCCATCAAGATGGTTAGCTGTTGTCGGTCGATTGGACCTTTCTAAGTTTTATCTCTGGAGCACAAAGGTAGCCATGGTCATTTCAGTGCATCTGGAATCCACAGTTGTGTCCACTGAAGATGGAAATATTTTTTTGCATCCACCAATATTTTCTTTAATTCATCTAGTATAAAGTGTGAAAGGATGTCTGATCATTTATACTCAGAGACAATTAATAGCATGAGAGCCTTACATTTAGTACTATTTTAGTCCGTTTTAAGATGTAAGGCTAATTATTAGCATTTTTAAAATGAGGTAACTGTTGATATTTATAAACACCGAGACTATTAATTCTGGCAAGTGTGTTTGAATATCTATAAATCAGATGCAATTGAAGGACTGAAATTCAGATTTCCTCACACTTGCCTGCCAAGTGGCCTCAATCAGAAGTAATTTTCTCCATGAGGGCACATGGAGTTCAGTCGTGAGCCTTTTCTGAGGAGATATTATTATTTGTGTCAAATTATGTGTGATGATTTTTCTGAAGTGGACTTCTGTGCCCACTAATCCATACCCAGGAGGTCCCTTCATTCCCTACATCGTTGGTGCTATTAATTATGCCTGTGCTTCAAGTGTCTCTTACCCTTTAAAATGTTAGTTTATGGCCACTGATTATCTGGAATATTAAAGAAACATGCAATGTAGAGAAGAGAGTGAGATTTGATCTTAAACAATAAATACAATGCATTTTAAGAGAAATCATTTTATCCAGTGTCTAGTTTGATGGCGTGATTAAAGAAATGGTTAGTAATTTCACATTTAAGGTACAGTAAATTATATAAATCTGACATTTATTATGAAAGAAATGTGTTGCTCCTTAAATCATGTTCCTGTGTCTTGTTCTACATATAGTTAATGAGAATTCATATCCTTTTTTGACATTTCTTCACCTGCTATTTTACATCTTTGTAGTTTGCTTTTGAAATTAGTGCTTCTTTATACTTACATGCTGAAATTACAAAGTGGTATCTAATATATAAAATAGAAACTCCTGACATATTCAGTACAACCAATCAAATGCAAGATTCTCATAAACTTAAAAAATGTTTTATTTACACATCTATGCCAATTTGTATATATATTTAAAATCACCATAAAGTTGGCTGACTGAGGTTTTCTAAGTATCAGTCAGTGCCTTGTGGTTGGGTTTGCTTTCAGATGTTCATGTGCAATTTGCTATTGCATATTTAACAAAAATGTTAAGTAAGTTTGAATTATATTTTTTACCGGATAAAATTTGTGGACTTTGTATATTTTTAATTATTCAGAAGTATTTTCCATAATAAATATTCTATATAATATTATGTATATATGCTTAATTTTCATTTTTATAAAGAAATCATTTTATTACTTATAATTTTATTTGTCTAATATACACAGATTTTCTTTAAGCATGTAGGGGAGTTTATATTTTTAATATTTTATATAAATGAACCATACAAAGTATTTGTTTTATATCTGGAACTTTATTTTTCTAAGCAAAACTCATCATTTATATTAAAAAAATGTATACAATGTCACTTTGGTTATTACTGATATTAGAACAGTTACTTTATTATATTCAATATAAATATGTACATAATATGATCAAGTATTTTATTTTGCTGTCTATAAAATAGTCATAAAAATATAAAATATATTCAAGTTTCAAATCTTCACTTTATAGTTTGTAAGTTGTTCTATCAGCTTGCCATCAAATCTTTACTTTCCAGATTTATAAAATAAAAATAGTAATAACCTTCGTATATATAATATTGGGTATTTCATAGATCTTATGGAAAGTGCTTTGAAACTCCCAAATCAAACACAAATGAGGTGGTTTCCTGTTTTTTTTTATCCAGCTTGTTATAACTAAGTTATTGGGAAACATAAAATAAGGTAAGGGTTTAGTCTCCATGTTAGACTCAACAGGAGCAAACACCTTCCAAAATTGTGAAATGAATGTTATAGGGAGGGGAATAGTATATTATTATTTCATATGTTTATTACATCTCTAATCATTTAACTTGTGATCTAACAATTATAATTTGGAGTTAAGGTAGTTAATAAAAGATGAAAAACTCACTTGATGTCCGTGACTTTTGAATGTCAAATCCATGATTCTTTCCCCTTTTCCCTTGAGAGCATAAGGACGGCGAGGTTGCAAATGTTCCATGCTGTTGGGATCCAGGCAGCTTCTCCTACCATAACATTTGCCATTTTATATTTTTCTAAATATTTTATTTATTCATTAATTTATTTTCAAGCAGAGAGAGAGAGAGAGAGAGAGAGAGAGAGAGAGAGAGAGAGAGAGAGAGAGAGAGAGAAGGAAGAGAGACGGACAGAGAGAATGGATGCACCAGGGCTTCTAGCCACTGCAGATGAACTCCAGATACATGTGCCACCTTGTGCATCTGGCTTTATGTGGGTGCTGGGGAATCAAACCCAGGTCCTTAGGCTTTACAGGCAAGCGCCTTAACCACTTAGTCATCTTTTTAGACTCTAAAACTATCTAAAAAGAAAAAATAATACATCCTAAATGGTACAGATAATTTCAGAAGAATTTTTTTTTTCTTGAATGTCCTTTAACTTTAATCCGTGTAACAAATTCTATCCAATGCAGTCCTGTGGAGACTCATTTTGGGATAAGACTGCATATGCCATTTTTGTGGGTATATTTACCCACACACTTCTAAAATATGTAATGATTCACTGTTTTAAATTAGTTATGATACTCTCCTTTGGCCCTCATCATCATCTAGGACATTTCTAAAAAGTAAAATCTAGAAGCTTCTTAAGCTTAGGAATAGTTAGCCTGTCCTGAGTGGCGCCATGAGTGACGATTAGTCCAAATTACTAGGATTGTGCTCTTTGGATAAAAGGCCATATTAATCTCTAGGAGCAAAAGCAGCCTTCTACTTTGTTGAAAGACAGAGGTGGTGAGAAACTCAAAATCAGCACTGTGGTATTCCCACGCCAACCACCTCACACCCACCCGAACAACTACCCCCCTCCCTTTCCTTTCAGTAAAATAGGTCCATTAATGTAGTGCACCTCACTCCCATTCTCTCAAAGGGAGTTGTATTTTTATTACTGAAAAAGTATCACATAAATACAAATTACATTTTTTTCATTAGAAAACTACTTTTCATTTCAGAAAAAAATTCAATTAATTATGAATAGGGCTATGCTTTCATCAGGGATAGAAATGTGTAATTTTTCTTCAAGCCTCCAACACATATAATGAAATCTTTTCTTGGAATCCACTCTTAAGATGGATTTTTTAAAAGTATAGACATTATTAAAATCTCAGTTCAATTAAAATGCATTCAATTACTTTAAATCTTTATTAAAATCTCAGGTAAAGTTGTACAACTGTGTAAAAGAGACTTGTACTCTTTACCAAGCAGTTAATTCTAACAAATGAAGATAAAGTGCATAGTTTTGCTCTTCAAGAGAGAATAAAAAATAAAATAAAATAACCTATAAGTTTGGTCTGAGGACTGGGGGTGGGGAAAGAATAGCGATTCAAGTAACTTTCTCTGTAGTATCTTTAGACACTGCTTTTTTCCTCAATGTAGGTCTGTGTTCTTATTCTTTCTAAAAACTTTTTAACATTCAGTTCTTAAGTTTCATACATGAACTTTTTTGTATATTAAGCATAATATCCCCCATCTGAACCCCTGTACCCTATGTTTCTTATGTGTGAGATGTGTGGGTCCCTTTTGCATTCCTTTCTCAAATACTGTTTTCTCACCACTGTAATTGAAGTGATCCTACATAAGGTTTTTTTTTTTTAATTCCTTTATTCCTTGGATATTTTTGGTACATTCTCCCTGATTCTTTTTCAAGGGCCTCTTGAAGATGCCATCGAAGATGAGGAAGAAGACTGTCCATCAGAGGAAACAGACATCATCACAAAAGACTTTCCCCTGGAGGAAAACTTCCCCCCAGAATTTGGGCCTGAAAATCTGAGCTGTGAAGACGTGGAATACTTTTGTAACAAAGGTAATCACCGATGGCTGGATATGTGGGTCCACATATGTGATTTTGTACAGGTTTAAAATATGGATCATAGGATGGAATCAAGGTGCTGATATATAAAACAATGGTACGTTAAAATGCACATTTTTCAAATGCAGAATTTCTTTTGTGGGCCAATCATGTAGTTACATATTAATAAAATTAGGTAGTTTCATATTAAAATATTTTCATGGTGATTGGCCACGTAATTATGCACATTTTTGTGGGTTGTGTACTGTAGTACATTTCACATTTATCATTTATTCATTCTTCTTTCAACAACTATTTATTGCATGTCAATAATTACAGCAAACTACTTGGTCATGGACTGTGTATACCAGATAGAATACATACCAAAGTTCTGGCTCAGTCCTTGTGAAAGCTGAATGTCTTAGGTTTTTTTTTTTTAACCCTTCACCATTGGTCCTTTTTTGCTATTATAAATAAAGAAATCCACACTCTTTCCCTCCATAGATCATCTTTTGACACACTCACGTTGTAACCCAAGACTTGCTGAAACAAATTTCAGTTAGTCTATCTGTGAGACAGAGTGTGTCTATGTGCCTGTATGTAGGTATTGGTGTGTTAAGTGTGTGTGTGTGTGTGTGTGTGTGTGTGAGAGAGAGAGAGAGAGAGAGAGAGAGAGAGAGAGAAAGAGAGAGAGAGATTCAAACTTTGTATAGTTTAGGCAGAAAAAAGATGTGATGTGGGCTTGTGTCTGTGTTGTGTTCATGGACCAGATTTGAAAGTGCTGATATATCTCACAAAGCTGCCAAGGCACAGGACTTGCACAGAGATGTGTTGGATGCATGGGATTTAGCAGTTCCAAAATCACTTTTTCCTGTCGATGGTGTAGGAGGAACAGGAGACATCGGGCAGGTCTCCTAGCCATGCAACAGAAAGGCAAGGCCAGAGTCATTGGAGGTCAAAAATCCTCATTTCCACTTCCAGAAATCACAAGATGGCCTGGGTTATGGTTCCTGCCTCCTTCCTAACTCCGAGTCTTGATTGAAAGTGAGAAGCTTGGGCAGAATCCCATGTCTCAGAGCTCAAATTTTTTAGACAAATTATTGTTCTTTTTTATAAGTTGATCTGGATGTTACATCCATTTATCAGTGAGGTAATTTTTGCAGTACATGCATGAGTCGGCTGAGATGTAGAGGTTTTAAATTTATATCTGAAGCCATCTCATCTTCTTCTTAAAAATACATACATTTGTCCATTCTAGAGAACTTACTTTATGTTGTAGCACTGTAATAAAGATAAAGGGATGAGTTAAAAGCTACCACTATTTCCTCTTTGTGGTAAATTGAGAGCAATATGAAGGAAGAAACCTCTGATGTATATTGTATCTTCTGGAGTTTTTTGAGTTATTTAACTAGGAAATTAAAATATTCTCTCTGTAAAATTACAATTTATCTCTGGAAAATTAGAAAACAATCTCACACTTGCCTCAGTGACACACAATTATATTTTAAGATCAGTTGTAGAGGAGTCAGCTTAACCATTAACAAGTAAAAGTATGTCAATATTAAATGATATCAATATTATGATTGAAAAAAAACATATAAGAAGTTCTCCTTTGAAGGAACATATTTACACTTATGGTTCATGACTGGAACATCCTTTTTGAACCTATTCTTAATCATTTATCACAATTTAATTTGTCCATCAGTTGGACTATTTGGAGTTGTTTTGTGTAAAGGGCTCCTCATGATCAAAATAAAACAATATCATAACATTAATGGTTCCTCAGATATAAATTTTGAATATTAAATGTATTTTTATTAAACAAAGGAGGATTACTTTAAATTTTCACATCATAAAAATATGAGTAGAACAGTTTAATTCTTCAAGTAGGATATTTTGACACTTTTTCAGAGGATAAAAGATTACTTAGGAGGTTACTATATATCTTGATTCATATTCCAGTAATTTAATTTTACATAAAAGCCATCTTATGCTATTGTAACTTTTCATTTTTTAACGAACAGGAAAAAAAATCTCCTTCAGTCTTTTTATGTCTAGAGTGAGAGAGGCTTATAAAGGTTAAAAGCTGCTAGTGTCCCTATCATACAGGGTATTTCCAGTGTTTAGGATGAGTCATTATATATTTATTGTCATATTTTTCTTTGCTCCACACTGATACTATCTGTATTCTTGTTAAAGACATGTTTTTCCACAAGTCTTGAAGTTTTCATCATTATTAATAAAATTCTAGTTTCCAACCATGTGATTAAAAGTAGGACACAACTCATTCCTGTTAAAATTGCACAGTAATGTCATGAAGTGTTTTGTGCATTTGTCAGCTTCAATATCTAAATTCTCAATGATGTGACTATGTATCAGGGATATACTTGTTACATTGGCAGGCTTGACATATGAACATTCTCTAGAAGTTTCCTGAGTCACTTTTTACTTTGGATTAGTTTATTTCGTGTGTTTTTCATTTCCAAATAGAAATAAACTATTTTTTTAATTAAAAATTTTTGTTTAAAGTTTTCTTCTGTACTCTGGCATTTTAAAAAATTTCAGCAAAATGTAAAGCAATACTTTCAAGTCATATAATTTTCTTTTGTTCCTGAGTTTTGATGGCTTGGCATCTTGCCTTAACAGTATCTCTGAGAGGAAGGAAACAAGCAAGGATTATTTCCTTGAATTTACAGATGACGAAGACATCAACTCAGGGCCCATAAGTGGTGCATATTTCCTGTGGTAATGAATGGCTTTCCTTAGTTATTCCACATTCCTTTATCTGGTTAATGCAGGAGACATGGAAGCATATGCATGCATTTACAGAACTAAGCTTACTATTAGGAATTACTTGGAAGAGGGTTTCCTTTGCTGAAATCTTCATTTTTGCTAATGTCTGAAGTGAGGTAAATATGTCTTGGGACACATTCTAGTGGAAGGACACAGGATATAGGAACAAGAAGAAAAGGTTATGGCTGGATTTCACTGAAGTAAGATGCAGTACTATCTAAAAACTAACTTCAAAGAAACTACCCATTAATGATCATGAGCCATCAGTTACAAAGACCTGGAAAAGTTACTCTTAATCTTTGATGTCATGATCATTAAACGGGAACATAGCACCAGCCCAATTAATTTTATAAAATAGAAAACCTGTCTTCTTGTCCTAGTATCTAGACATGGGGAGTGGTCAGAGAAATCCCTAGATAGGGTACACACCCTAGAGAGTATGGAAAGATAAGAATTGACACAAGGGACATTGATGAGAATCCAGAGACTAAGGGAACATTGTGTAATGATGGAAATTTTCACCACATTAGAGTTGACATAAGTAAAATCTATTTAAAATAATCTTTAAAATAGAAAAGCTGCAAGCATATTTTAAGAAGTAGAATTAAACTTTCCTTCGTCACTCAGACTTGGATTTCACAGTAGCAGGGTTCATATGGAATCAAATACAAGCACAAACACACTGAATTGGTTTGGCAGTTAAATTCAATGCAACCCAACTCATAAATTGATAAGCACCAGTTCAGTGCCAGACCCTCTCCTTGAGGCTGGGTGCATGGGTACTAGAAAGCAGTTCCCATCTCATGAAACAAAGGAGGGGAAGGATTAAAAAGATCAAGTACACATTGTATTAGGTGGTGATGAGCCAATACAGAACAGGTTAGGATAGTAGTATGGCATTGTGTCTGAGTCTAGGGTGCACACATGCTACTTCAAAAAGGGACATGAGGGAGGTAAGCTTTAAGACAAGAGTGAGCATTAATAATTTACTCACCTCTGTTGTACCTAGGAGGCTGCTTTGTTGTGCAAAGTCAGAAAAGAATAGTAGGGAGCCTAGAGGGGAACAGGTACAGTGACACCTATAGAACTTACCAGAACCTGTAGAGGCCCCTAATTGCAGGTGTAGGGAACATGATTGTGAAGGGATGCTCCATTCTGGGGGTCACAGGGGAGAATGAAATATTCTGGGACCCAAGGTGCTGTCAGAACACAGGTATGCATATTGAGGAATGGCCAGTAGAAAGTGACACCTAAAGCTGGATACTGACCTGACACAAGGAATCTAGGGGCAGCTGTCCCTACCTGTAATCCATGCCCTTGAGGAGAGAGCCTTAATGTTCATTATTGTAGGTGTGGAACAGCACCTTGCAGGTCTTTGAGGACTGTGCATCACTCTCTTCCATGGTTGCAGATTTGCATCTGTATTTTGTACATATTTCTACATCATTGAGTCAGAAAGATAAATAGAAGGAGTAATGCAAATTGGACCCAGTATTTCATCATTGTGCTTAACTCTCAAGGCCACTTCCCACTGAGCTGTCTCTACTTTCATCTTTCTATCAGTTTGTGTGCTTTGATTCAAAAAGCAAGAAAAAAATGTGTAAATGCCATATTGTCTCCCGAATTGTATGCAACAAGCTAAGTGTAGATTACTGGTATTTGTCTTTCCCTCCCTCTTCTCAAATGTGAAGCTAAAGCAATGGAATCGTGTTTGTCATCATCGTCATCATCATCCTCATCATCCTCATCATCTTCATCGTCATCACTTGGATCCTTCCTTAGTTCTGGAAAGAAATCACTTGATACTTTAGTGAGATTTAGTGGTGGGATGCTGCATTTTTAAAAATTTTTCCAATTGCTCCCACTGTCAAATATTCATTAAGTCTATTTTTATTTCATGAACCACTTTCTTTCAGTCTGGATCCTCTTCTGCTCAGCTCTGCCTTTCTCTGATGCTGGGTGAGGGGAATCTGAGTCCAGATACAGCCGCTTGCCCATAATCACTTGAGCTCAATAAGGAAGGGGATCTTTATAGGCAACTTTGTTCCTTTTTTCTTAAAGGGATTAAGAAGCTCAGCTCTTTAAATTCTTGCATATAGCATTGACATTTCCAGGGTGTGTTTGGACCAGGGAGTTCAAAGAGAAGGAGTGAAAAAGAAAAGCCAATACGACTTTGTTTTTTACCTTGCTGGAGGAGCTGTTTGTGCAAATCGCCTATAAGCTTATTGACCTGAATCTTTGACTCCGTGTTTCCTCTGGATTTGGCTGGAGTGGAGACACTGATGGAGGGCTGATAGGGCTGATTGAACAGCCCCCAGCTTTGCTTGGCACAGACCTGGCTTCTCTTCTCCGCCACCTCCCTCCTCCATATGACATTACTGCTCCTTGGCAAACCTTACGTTTTCCTAGACCCAGTACTTCTTATTAAAAGGTATTTTAAAATTAAGTTTCTTTTTACAAAAGTTATAGAGCAATGAAAATGGACAGTAATTCTATTTCAAAATATTTTTATTTAAGAGAGTAAAAGAGGGGAGGAGAGAGGGAGAGAGAGAGAGAGAGAAGGAGGGAGGAATGGGCACATCAGGACATTTTGCCATTGCAAATGAACTATATATCATTTTGTAAGACTGGTTTTTTGTAGGTATGAGGGAATCTAACTTAGGTTGCAAATTTTTAAAGCAAGTACCTTACGTACCTTACAGCTGAGCTATCTGCCCAGCTGTATTTCCTACTACAAGCTCAAAATACAGGTCTTGGTAGTTTCCTACTTGTATTTTTATTCTTATGAAATGGAAAAAAAATTACCCCTTTATGATTGCAGTATTAAAATCACAATATAGTTTTCATTTGGAAAGGGATTGAATTATTAAAACCACAAGTGTTGAGGCGATGAGAGGGCAGTTGAACAAGCCCTGTAGAGAATCAACTATTTCTATTTAATGGAACCACGGAGTGTCAAGTTTTGCCCATGCAACAGTGCTCCAACTGTGAGGTCACATAAAGCTTAGTCTATGTACCTCATCTAGCAAAGGCAAAGTAACTGCATGTGCCCAGTGTATGAAATGTCTCACGTTGTTTTCATGCATGAGGCATGTGTGTTAATACTTCCTACCTTTCACAAGAAAAACTCAATTCATTTTTCCTTCCTGTGAAATAACTATCAACATATCTCACAAGGTAATCTACTAAAGATCTTTCTTGAAATAAATTTGATCTGAGTAAAATAGGAGATTGCTTAATTGGTTTGGTTTTCTGAATTAGTCTAATATCATAAGAATGTTTATTTCATTCTTATCTAGCAGAATACATAAGGCTTGGGAGATACCGTTTTTTAGTTATACTCTTATTTTATCCCTGCATAATTTTTATAAATAATAAGAAAACTGAAAGCTAATATAGAAGCCATATGACCTTTAATTCAGCGCTTAAGGTTTGTTCATGTGCACTAACATTTTCTGATTTGTAAACTTTACCTAGATTTGTGGTTTTTTTCCCCAATGTTGAAAAGTCCATACAAGAATGCTGTAGTTAAGTTTGTTGTTTTTCCTCTAATGTTGAGAATCAGAAGAAAAAATTAATATATCCACACTTTAGTTATATAAAGCTAAACATCTGGATATTAGGACATTTATGTATTATTGATAAGCTATTTCATTTTAATTTTGATATTGAATAAATAATCCATTAAATTTTGCTGATAAAATGAAACAAAATTGCTTATTTGTAAGCCCATTTTCATTTTTTTCATTTTTGTCAGTAGTGTTTTTGAATGAAGACTTCATTTTCCTTATGAAAGTGGCTTTGATCAAATTGCAATTGTGTGAGTAGCTATTTACAACATGTTTATTTCAATATTTCTTTCAATTTTTATTTGAGTCAAATCCAGGCAGCACTTTAAGTGCCAGTCATTTTTATCTGCTAACCCGATCTGTTTTATTTTTTCAAAGAAAATTATGAGCAGCATAGGCAGTGTCTGGGTAGCTAATTATGTTAATCATATGATTTAAGATGGCTGACACTCTGAATCGGACCTTTGGTCACATTAGATTTGTCATAAAACGTTTACATTGCAGGAAACATCTCGGAAAGCAGCTGTGTCTCCTCCACTACTTCTCCTCAAATATTTCTTTGTTTCAAAACATTTTCTCAGTTCTGCACTGCCATTTAGTAAGTTTAAATCAAATAGAATTTTCAAAGCTCTTAATCTTCCCAATTGTAATTTGCATTTTCTTGTTAGTATGTAAAATTCTTTCACAGTTTTTCGTTATCACTTGAGAAGCAACAGGCAGTATTTGGTCTTTGCCCATCCATTACCTGATGGAATATTCTTTATCTCTAGTAGGTCTAAACATAGAAAGTATATAAGGAAATTTAGAAAGCTGTGGCATGATGAATTTAATTAGAGTAATAAAGTCAGCCACTTTTTGTTGTTTTTAAAAGGTCAAGTAAAAATAACTAGATGTGTTGCACAAATAAATGCTGATAATGAATGCAGATTGCTGCCTCAACTTCTTATGTTTGAGATTAGGAAAACTGACCTTGAGATTATGCAGCAATTACAATAACGGTAATGACAAGGTTCATTACTGCCCCTTCCTGAGTGGTAGGCATCATTATTGAACATTTATTATGTCTTATCAACTCACTATCCTGCTGGGTAGAGATTATTTTTTTAGGTTCGGTACCTTAGCCAAAGTCTCCTAAAGATCAACACCAGATTAAAATTTGGATCCAGGTTTGGTGGCTCAAACCTATAATCCTAACTACTGTGAGGCTGAGGTAGCAGGATTGATGCATGTTTAAGAAACCATCAGGGACTACAGTGTGGGATTCTGCCCCCAATAAATAAAAAAATAAACCCAAAGATAAATGAGGATAATTATTTGTACATAATAAATTAGTTTTTTTCTGATATCTGCTATTATGTAATTATATAGGTGATGAACACATATGGAGAAATCTGGGCATGTGTAAAGTCAATCAGGTGTGGTGTCAAGTGCCTTTAATCTTAGACCTCAGGAGGCAGAGGTACTAGGATCACCATGAATTCAAGGCCAGCCTGAGACTACATAGTGAATTCTAGGCCAGCCTGGGCTAGAGTGCGACCCTACCTCGAAAAAACAAAGAAACAAACAAAAAAAAAAAACAAGAAAAATGTAAATGTATTAGCAGTATAGTTAAAATACCTCTATTTTTCGTGTTTTTAAATGCTTGATCAAACTAATTGAGGTGATTACCCATCAAGTTGGCATTTTGATATAATGCAAAAGCGATTTTGAAAACTCGACTCATTTTACTAAGTGGATAATTTTGTTATCCTACTCTGATGGCAAGACCTAAGTCACAATTTCTTACTGCCTGTTGCTTGAGGTGTTGCTATCAGGTAATTCAAAAGAATGCAGACACACCAAAATGTGTGTACTGGGGCAGAAGCCAGTCATCAGGGGTAAGAATGTTTGCAAATCCATCCAAAGTACTTGGCTAGTAATTTCAGCCCAGTGGAAATGCTTGCAAAGTGAACTCTTAAAACAGTTTGACCTTAACACAAAATAAGCCTAAATAAAAAGCCCAGAAAGGAAGGAAGCGAAGAGAGGAAGAGAGCATTGTTTGCAGGGAAGGCTCTGGGCACTGTGAAAACTTTGCGCTTTTCTGAAGGAAATGCAGCCGAGCAGATGGCAAGGGTGGGAGGGAGATAAACATAGGAACTGGAAAGTAAGCACCGCATTCTAACAGGTTCTGTATCGCAGATCTGGAGGAGTAGGAAGATTAGACAAGGAACTGGTCTGAAACGCGACAGAGGCTGTATCTTTCCAAGTCTAATGCACATAGCAGAGATGGAAAGGCGAATTGCACAGACAGTAGACTGTGATTATATTTTTCTGACAGTGAAAAGTGAAGATCTTTTAAAGGATTAAAGTTAACTCTTTATCAAGGTAGAAATCTACAGTTCAGCTATATGAAACATGGCCCCGCTATTTGTTTAACAACCAGAAGTAATGTAATTTCTGTTGTTCACATAGATTCACTGGAAGACTCTCTACTTGGGGTCTTAGATAGTCTGTCTTTTTATAAAAAATAATACAATTATATTCCAAGCTAATTTCCCAACATTGAGCATCTGTATCAGTTGTTTCTGGTTGTGTAAGCATGGATAGGTGGGCAAGGCCCTGAATGCATGCTTAGAGGCAGGAAGACTGTAAAAAGTGTTCATATTTCTTAGTTATATGATAAGTATATACAGGAAGATATATAAACTGTAAGACACAGGATATATATATATATATATATATATATATATATATATATATAGAGAGAGAGAGAGAGAGAGAGGAGATAGTATGAAGGTGAGGTTGATTCATCCACACACACATATAATAAGGATTTAAAAATGAAAAGAATATTAAATTTGAACATTTTAATGAATATTGCTTCAATATCCCAGGGTTGATTTGACAATAGTTTCTGAACACCTAAGCAGGTAGAGTAGACTGAATTTAAGCTGAAAGGTAGCTCTGACTTTTTTTACAGTTATACCCAGAGACATTTTTAAGTATTTTCCATTATTTATTTGAGAGAGACAAAGATACAGAGAGAGAGAGAGAGAGAATGAGAGAGAGAGAATATGGGGCAGTTAGGGCAGCTAGGACCTCCTATTACCACCAAAAATGAACTCCAGACACATGCATCACTTAGTACATCTGGATTTATGTGGATACTGGGGAATCAGATCCAGGTCATCAGGCTTTGCAAGCAAGTGCCTTTAGTGTCTGAGGCATCTCTCCAGCCCGTGCTTCTTTGTGAGATCAGTGGAGCTTTAACATAAGAGCCCCTGAGTTCTCCTTCCAAGGCTGACGGACACCTAATGTTGCAGTTATCACTTAGTATTATTCTCTTTTTTATTGTCCATAATGAGTTACATTTAATGGGCAAACAATGAGTTGTTATCCCCATTCCGCAATGCCCCTCTTCCCCATTCCCAATCAGCTGGATATCCTCCTCCATGGGCAGTCTGGATCAGTCCTTGGGGCAGGGGACCACAGATAGCCTAGGAGTCAGCCCGGTTCCACTGGCCCTAGTATGTTGTTACTGAGGGGGGCCATGTCTCTGGATATTCTCCCCCACCACGGTTCTCACAATCTTTCAGCCCCCTTTTCCGCTCAGTTCCCTGAGTCGTGGTGGGTATTATTCTTTAGGAGGACTCTTGGACTCTATCCGCTCAGGCTGAACTAGGTCCAAATCAACCTGTTATAAAATACAGAAAATTCATGGGGGATAGCAGTGGCTAGGAATAGTAAGTTTAGATTCAGATTCTCAATTTTTTTGAGAAACATTCAAGACCATTCCTAAAATTTAATTGTATTTATATTACATATCTGAACCTTAAGTCTGTTATGAGATAGGTTGTCTTGGTCCAAATAAACCACAGTTATTTATGAAAAGCTTGTGTTCAGAGTGTTGTGTGAAAACTGGAACGGGGAAGGAACAAATTTTCTCCATGTTTCTGAAAATCTAGGAGATATTGTGGGTACTCTGTCCCCACCCAACCCCCATGTTGTCAGGAGTAGCCAAGGATGTCCAGCTGAGACTGAGTGAGGAGATGGTGTGGGAAGACCTTGTCCTAAACAGAGTGGAAGGGGCTTTGTGATACTATATTTGGACAGTGACTGGTATTGGAAGCTAGACGTGGTTGAGAGAAGAGGGTACATCTGACATGACAAGATATTGTATTTGCCACAGATACAGATAAACATATCTGTAAGAAAAGATTCCTAGAAGTGGGCACAGAACTCTTTGTTTACACCCAATTGCCCTGAACATAGTTTTATGGAGTGGTCTACAATAAAAAATAGACTTAAAAATTCAATCTTTACTATGAGGTGACCACCTACATAAATCTAAATTTTGTTACTTGGAGACTTAAGCATATGTAAAATGCATAGTTTTATGTTTTATTGCTTTGCTTGGTTATTGGGATTAATGATTTAAAACAGTGGCATAAGGACATCCAGCATTCATACTTTACCCAATCCAAGAAATATTTGTTGAACACCTCTTGAATTATGAGACATGCTCTAGATTTAATGGTAAATAAGCCTAGGGAACCTCTTATCTTTAAATTTACATATTCATGACAGACCGACATTAAGAAAATGAGAGTAAAGGGTGATCTGATCTAAGGAGGAAATGTCTTTACAGATATGATGTTTGAATTGGCATTAAAGGCTGCCTAGGCACTAATTAGTATGAAGAAGTAAGTGGGTCCAGGTTGAGGGAATAGCATGGGGTGGCAAGAGCTGAGTAGGTAGAGAGCTATGAAGGCTGTCTAGTGAGTTGACCCTGGAGAAACAGATGTGCAATAGGACGAGGAATGATAGTGATCATAACACTAAAATGCTGGAAAAATGAATCAGCAGTTAAGGTGTTTGCTTGCAGTGACCCTAGTTTGATCCCCCAGTCAACACATAAATCCAGATCCACAAAGTGACTCATGTATCTGGAGTCCCTTTGCAGTGGCTGGAAGCACTGGAACCTTCATTGTCTCTGTCTGTCCCTCTTCTATCAATCTGGTTTGCAAATAAATTTTAAAAAATTAAAAAATGTCTAAGGATAGAAAACAAAAAAATAAAATAAAAAGAGATAGAATGAGGGAAACATAAACATCTGGATATCTGAAAATCTAATTGTAAATCTAAGCTTCCCATAAGGTAAAGTACAAAGGGGAAACACTGGAGTAAATTATAATTATGTTAATAAAGCATCAAGGAACAAAAAGGTTTCTCCAGGGAAATCAGTGATCTCTCTATTTTGAGCTCTGAATGTCATTTCCCTTTAGGACTTTGGAACTATTGGTATATGGAAGGTAATTAGGTAGAGGGTGATGTCTTCAGTAGTTGCTGTCTATGAATATACATTATCCACTGGCTGCATCTCAGGTTCAGCATTTTGAAAAGGTGGATTCAAATAGTCTTAAATAATGCTGGAAAGACTGCTCCGTGGTTAAGGTGCTTGCTTGCAAAGTCTGACAGCCAGGGTGGGATTCCTCAGTACTTCATGGAAAGCCAAATGTACCCAATGGAGTATGCATCTGGTGTTCATTTGTAGTGGTAAGAGGTTCTGGTGCACCTTTTCTCTCTCATTCTTTACTCTTTTGGTCTCCCTTCCCCCCTCCTTGCCAATAAATAAACAAAAATAAAAAAAGAAATAGTTTTAGCTAAATGGGTAAGGTAATGGAAGATTGTGACTATAGTGCTTAGTTATTAATCATAATCTTACATGGATTGGTGAATAGAGCAGTGTCCTTGAATGTTGGGAGTTAACCATACATTTTATACAAATGTTGTAGTTTACAGTGCCACCTGAGGCAGACACTATGATGGGATTCACAAATGCAACGGTCCTATTCATTTCAAGCTATTGAAATGTTTAGGTTTCCCTTTGATTATTGTTATAAAGAAGGTATCAATTGCATGCTTTTAGTTTTGTTTCTTGGATGTATAACGCAGCCTATAATTTTGACATGTAGAGTTAAGCACACTTGACTTTTATTTTCTTGGATAATCTATAACAAAGCAAACATTTTCAGCCAGACAATATGGCTATAAGGCAATGCAAGCATAAACTGAATCTCAAAGTTTAATGTCCTCTCCCTTCAATGTGAGCTGTGGTTTTCTGTTTGTGACTGCTGCAGTCCTTTAACCAAAGCTATCTTGTCTGATGATAAAACCATGAGTGTATGAAGCTCACACATTTTTCATCTCTTTTATGACCTTATCTTTCATGAGCGGCTTCTGTGAAGGTATCCTAACTATAGGAAGCACCTGGGAACGTAGGTGATATCTATTCTCTGATAAGCAGTTGTGAACAAGAAAGTAGATCTGTCACTTCTGAACTGTTCATTGTTGAAAAATACTTTGATGATTTAGCTGATTGCAAAATACATTATAGGGACGACTAACAGCTTCAGTAACACTGCTAGTCAAGAAAGTTCAATAGTTACATTGTACAAGAATTTCTATAAGAGGTTAATATTGATAGGAGCTACATGGATTAAAAGAGCGAGGTTGAGGATGGCTGTCTGCTTGCAAACACTGCGGCTGTTTGTGCTAAGAATGTGGCTGTCTCAGAATGTGGCACCCCTTTAATTTCTACAGGAGTGTTTCGCTTTCAGTGAAAAGGTATTTGTTTGCATTGTTTGAAATTATTTTTGCTTGGCCAGAAGAGCTGCTGCATCTACCACCTTATCAACAATACCTAATATGAATATTTAAAGATGACATTTCCTGTGTTTCAAATACTGTATATCCTAATGCATCTCCCCAAGTCATTTCTGGCATGCATTATATTCCTCAGTGACACTTTCAATTTTCTCCCACTGGGCTCTTGTTGATTCTGAAAACTGGTCAAAGGAAAACGGAACAGCCTCAAAATACTTCTGATATCGTTTTAAACAACAATACAGTTTAATCTTGCAGTGAAAAACCATTAACGAGAGCTGTAATTTTAAGAATATTATAGATTTTGTTACTGCTTGGCATTTATTCTGTTTCATCATTTTATGAATTAGTCTTGGGATCAATGTAGTAGTTATTTCATTAAGCATATTTGTGCTTTGCTGAAAACGCACAGAAGTTTCTATTCAACAGTCTATGAATAAAGAAGTTAGTCATTAAATGAGTAAAGATCAAATTCATACCCAGCTCTTTTCTTTTTCTCTTCTGACATCCCTTTCCCCCTTCTTTTCCTCTCCCTACCAATAAAGCTTTTGAAGCAGCATATTAGCAAACTTGTCATTATTATCTTGGTTTGTAGTTATTCATGACATTTGTCCCATGCTACTCTATAGTGCCAATTTCAAACAGAAAAATCAAAAATGGCTTGAAAAAAAAAAGACAGTAAAGTGAGTTCCATTCAAGTCAAGAAGAACTGGAGTTGGGTTAATATCAAAATAAAATTCTATTTATAAATTTTCTATGAGAATAAAAATGTTGAAAGGAGAGGAGCAAGTCTCTATTGTGAGTGAAAAATGGTGTTTCTTAAGAATACTTCAGAGATTTCATATTTGATTAAATTATTTTTAATCATTTCACTTTTTCATTAGTAAAAAGATTAAAAATGAATTAGGTAAAAACATTACCATAAAAATGAGAACTAGTTTCTTGAGATAAAGTTAGAAGATGAAAGGTCTAAAAGTTGAAAATGTGACATATTTTAGTTATTAAATAGAAATAATGTGCTGAAAGCAATTAATTAGCAAATGTAATGATACTGCAGTAGGTTATGTTAAAAAAAAAAAGAATGAGACCAAAATCTAATTTTCTAACTGGTCAGTGAGCAATGGTTATTGATTAAGCTTCTATGTGTAGTTGATTTCATTAAGTGCCAAGTAAAATAGGAAACCTTAAGAAATAATGATTGTAGAGATTTGGTCCATTGAGTCTTTCATATAATATATAAGCATAATGAAGAAACAGGCGCTGTATGTGAGCAAAGAAAGACAACTCTCAGAGCATAGCTTCTCTCTTTGTTGTTTTCCATGTAGGAGACATCTGTGGTGGTCTTTGGTATTTCTTCTTTCATGTTGGGGATCAGACCCCAGGGCCCACTTGTACTAAACACACACTGTACCCCTGAGCCACACCCCAAACCCAACATTATAGGTTAGAAATGTGTTCTTTGGAATTAGAATAATTTGGGGTCACATCAAAGTCACAAAGTCTTTGACACTTTCTGACAGTGTGTCTGGGAATCCTCTCATGTTTCTGTCTTTGCTTTCTTTTCTGAAGTATCGGGATGGTGATACGATGTTCATAAAACACAGTGGTAAGTAATGTTTAACACATGGTAGCCCTGCTTAGTTTCAGTATAGAATATGAACTTGGTGATATGATTTATTTATTCATTGCTATTTTTTTATTTTTGGTTTTTTGAGGTAGGGTCTCACTCTAGCCCAGACTGACCTGGAATTCACTGTGTAGTCTCAGGGTAGCCTCGAACTCACAGTGATCCTTCTACCTATACCTTGCAAGTGCTGGGATTAAAGGTGTGCCCCACCATGCCGGACCTACTCATTGTTATTACAGTATTAGGCTCATAGCAAATACTGAATGGAGCTAAAATAAATTTTTAAAAAATATTTATTTATTTATTTGCAAGCAAATTGAGAGCTGTAGAAAGATGGGACAGACACAATGGGCATTCCAGGTCTTCCAGCCACTGCCAATGGACTAAACACCTAATGCACCTGCTTTATGTGGGAACTGTGGATTCAAACCTGGGTCATAAGGCTCCCAGGCAAGTGCACCAACCACTGAGCAATCTCTCCAGCCCTAAAATAACTTTTGATCCATTTATTTTCTATATCCACTTGCATCATTTCATGTTTTTCTGTGTTTTCTTTAAAACAACATGACTAAAAAATGAGGCTTAAAAACTCAAAGTTTTAAGCTTATGATTTTTATCCTGTGATTCCTTTTTCAGATTCACTTTTGTTAATGTGATACCCAGTTTCATAAATACTTCACAAAAGTTGCAAAATGAATTTTTTTCTGAGCTGTTAATTGTATGTAACTGGCTACAGCAGTTCTTTATTGAAATATCAGCAATTCCATTTGCATGATTCACTTTATACTGGCTGTAGTTTTGACGGTCTGTCTGGTCCTCTCTGTACTTGCTTCTAACCCTGCTTCCCTGCTGGTTGGGTGAAGGAGAGCACATGGAAGTACTTCCACGTGTGATTACCATGATGAAAGGGAAGCATGTACTGTTAGAACAAGAGGTGATTTAATATCGAAGCTAATTGTTTCAACTTTCTGTTTCTTTAACAAAATGCCTGAGATAACTGATCAAGAGGAATGGTTATTTTGGCTAACAGACCATGATTTATTGGCCTGTTGTTTGGGGCATGACAGCAAGTTGTGATGGGACCACGTGGTTAGGGAGCCCATACCTCATGGCCAGAAGCAAAAGAGAAGAGCTTGGGGTCCTAATATCCTCCCATCAAATGAACAGAAGTCCTTAGAGAAAGCCCTAACTCTTAAAGAGTTCACTACCTACCAGTCACGCCATGAGATAATAATGGAATATTTAAAACATAGGCCTTGGGAGACAACAATAAAAACTATAACAATATCATTGCTGCTTGATGACCATGATACATTATCCACCTAAGTCTGTGCAATTGATTTAAGTAGGCTATAGGGATTTCCAAAGTTCCCAATCCTGGTTGAGATTCAAAAGAAATGACAAAAATGATGTTTGAAAAAGTGGATGCTATTTAAAAACTGGAGGTATATTCTCTGTTTTTCACTGTTGGGAGAACAATTTCCTTGGTGCACTCCCCTGCATAAGCACACATAGTGAAACACAACTCAGCCTAGGAATACAACCAAAAAGTTACACGTAAGAGTTGAATGTCTCCATGAAGAATCAAGGTATGGGGAGATCAGCATTTCCTCTCATGGAGCAAGTTGTCCATGATGATACTCAAGTAGATTAAGGTAGCATATTAATATTATATTAAACAGCATTGAATCAATGGAAACCTTTTTTTAAAAATAATTTTACTTATTTATTTGCAAGCTGAGAGAGATACAGAGAAGAGAGAGAGACAGAGAGAATGGGCAAACCAGGGCCTTTAGCCACTGCAAATTCCAGATGCATTCAGCATTTTGTGCATCTGGCTTTACATGGGTACTGGGGGAATTGAACTCAGGTCATTAGGCATTGCTTTGCAAGTGCCTTAATTGCTAAGCTATCTCTCCAGCCCAAACTTTTTAATTTCTTATATTCTAATCATGTCAGTGAAAAAATCCCTTAAATTCATTATTACCATGACTTAAATATTTTTTTACTTCTTGTTCATTTTCCTTATTAGTACAAAGCAATGAAACTAGAGACTCAGAGTCTAAATAACCTAAATAAGTAGAATTTAAAGTCTTAGCAATATTTCATGGGATTTATCTTTCATGACTACCTTCTATTTTTGACATATGATTGTTAGACGTTCCAACATTTTAATGATACTTTTTCTTTTAAAAATACTGTTTTGTTAAGTTTTTTAAAAATTTTTACTTACCTTTTAAAAGTAAATCATAAAAAATTATATCAGTTTAAAGAATCTCTTAGCTATGAGTGGATAACTGAGGATCTCAGCAAGAAACTCATGGATTGTCTAGTATGTAAAAGCACAAGGAGTTTCATGAATAGGCTGTAATAAGATGGAGGTGGGGTCAATGGAATAGCCCAGGGCTTAGCACCATGTTCCCCAGAGGCACTCCAGCAGATGCTCCATTAGGAACTTACTATCATTGATGGGCTCTGTAGCTCCAACAAGGAACTGTCATTGCATAAAACATGGTATATGGTCTCTATTTATTTTCTGGGAAGAATTTCATGCTTTCATTGATATTCATTCTAATCATTCTGGAAGGAACTCAACTACCAGAGAGCTTTTGAATCTATACACGAGTCAGTGTACTTTATTCCTGATTACCCATAGCCTTTACCCCTCTGCAAAAATAGTTTTGAATAGCTATGTGTAATGTGTGTCTTTATTCTTTTTGTATTTTCAATAATTGGGTTTTAGAATTTCATCATTTTGCTAAGTTTTATTCCGGTTTCTAAAATAACAATTCATTTTAAAAGTTACATACAGGGATTGAGAAATGGCTCAGTGATCCAAGGTGTTTGCTTGCAAAGCTTGATGGCCTGAATTCATCCCCAATACCAATGTAAAGTCAGATCACAAAGTGGCACATGTGTCTGGAGTTCATTTGTTGTGGCAGGAGGCCCTGACATGGCATATACTATTTCCCTCTGTCAAATACATAAATGAGCAAAACATTAAAAAATAAGATTTACATAGAGAAACAAATGTAAAATGCATAGAGATTGAAGTTCACCAATTGTATTACCAATAGTGTTGAAGTCAAATGCAGTAAAAATTTCCTGAGGGCTGGAGAGATGGCTCAGGGGTTGGGGCGCTTGCCTCCAGTGCCTGGGGCCCCGGGTTCGATTCCCCAGGACCCACGTGAGCCAGACCCACAAGGTGGTGGCCCTGGTCCTCTCTCTCTCTCTCTCTCTCTCTCTCTCTCTCTCTCTCTCTCTCTCTCTCTCTCTCTCTCTTTCTCTCTCTGCTTGAAAATGAATAAATAAAATATATTTTTAAAAATCCTGAAATTTTTTGTGTTTTGTGGGTTACTTTGGAATTTAAAATATTCCATGCAGATTTGTATATTATATAAAGTCTAGAATATAGTTAGAAATTTGAGCAACTGTATAGAAAATAATTATTGGATACTTCAGAGAAAGGCAAACCATTTTATGTTTGAAAGTTAGAATTTTTAAATGGAAGGTATAGTCGCTATGATTAGAGTGCCATTTTTTCTATCTTCACATTTCTTGGTATTTTGTTTTCTGTGAATGTACATCTGTGTGTAACATGGTGACAGATTGCTACCTTTTAAAACAGCATATACTTTGTTGCATTTCTTCTTAAAATGAAGTGATTCATAAAAGAAATGTTTTATTCTTACAAATTGGTTCTCATTGTCAAAGTATTAAAGTATTTCTCTGTTACAATAACTGTTATCCAGTTTTCTCTCTTTGAAAATAAAAACAAAGGCATGAAACTAGGGAAATCATTACACATATCCAAGAACAAGTATAGATTTATAAGTTCTTGCATTCTGAAATATTGATTCACTTGCTGATCATAATTTGCTAATTATTTATTGATACATACTACTTCTTTGTGCATTTGGCTTTATGTGGTACTGGGAAGTAAAACCATGGACTGGAAGACTTTGCAATCAAAAACCTCTAACCACTGAGCTAATCCTTCAGGCTTAATTCCCTTTCTTTAGTAGGAATAACACAAATTTTTCAAAACACAACACCAGGAATAATAAAAATATTCAAAATAACCTAAGCCAAATGAAAACCAGATATATAACTCACAAATTTAGCTTTTATTGCTATATTATGCCTATATAAAATTTGAATGTTGAAATAAGTTGTTTTTATGTATTCAAATACTAGAAAAATTATACATTACTCTTGTATTTTATTGTTATATGCAGTGATAACTCCAAAGTAAATTTTATATGGAAGGTTATAGTACGTAGCTTCATTTGTCTATTGATAACAATGATAGTTATGTTTTTTACTTATACATTTTACTGTATGAACTAATTGTGTATTGGCCCCATTCCCCTCTTATATCACTTCTTCCCCTCCCCCACTCCACTGAACATCCTCCTGAGTGGAGTTGATATTCATCATTGGGTTATGATTTCATCATTCAGTCTCTGTAGGAGAGAGCAAAGCCTTGGTTACTCCTTCCCACTCTGTGTCTCTGACAACCCCCTCCCATGTCTGCATTGTTCCCTGAGCATTGGTGGGTGAGTTATAAGTCTCCTTTAACGTTGAGCTCTGTGTAACCTCTGGTTTTCTGTTTTGATGAGTTATGAGTGTCTTCGGTGTCTATCACTATCTCCCTGAAGCAGGTTTCCAGAATAGCAATGAGAGTAGCACTCATTTTTAAATTGCCACTTCCTCTGGGAATGTCTCCTGGGCTCTGGCTGATGTGCTAGAGATGGTTGGTCTCATGCTAGGCAGTCAGCTAGCTTTTCTTGAGGTATTAAGGCATTTTTGGTTTTTTGGTGTCATCTGTAAAACAAAGCAAAACAAACAAGCAAACAAATCAGACTCTCCAACCAAGAGTGAGAGTAGCATGGATAAAATAAGTATAGTTAATTGGATGACATTTGGGTGGGTGAAACCAATCATCTTGGAAAAGACCGGTGAAGCTTTTCTCTGAAGCTTATGACCACTGTATCTCTAGTATTCTCACTTGATTCTCAGTACCAGACATAAGTTCTCCCCCACTACGTGGGCCTTTCTCCAATTAGGGAGCCATTGATAATCCGCATAGGCTGCCTGCCACTACTGCACAGGTGTGTACCTCTTGTCCAGCAGGTTGATTTCACCACTTGCAGAATTCCCTGCTTCTTCATGCCGCTGATGGCCATTACCCTCCAGCAGCTTGTAGAGGCCTTTCCAGCACTATGAGGGCTAGCCAGGAGGGAGCTGGCTTTCTTCTGTTTCAAGTAATCTCTGGATGCCCGTGGTGTCTTCAGCAATAGGATCTTACCAGTTAGCTCTGCTGGATAAGCAAATGCTTCGGTAATAGCCTGCATTGGTTTTAGGACCTACAGGTCTCCCTGACTGCTCACTGTGGGGTGTGACCCAGTTTTGCCTCTGGGAATTGTAAGCCAGTGGTTTTAGGATAAAAATTTCTCCACCTCTCGGTGGTCTTTCTGCCTGGGTGGGCAGTCACCCCCTCCTTCTTATTAGGTGTTATATCTTTTATTTTTTTTATCCAACAGGAATGTTGCATGTTGTCATTACTTTGTGTAATCATCTCTGGCCCTACTCCCCCCGTTCTGTCCCTTGTCCTCTCCTCCCTCCTTCCTTTCACTTGCTTCTAGCTTTATTCTAACTCCCTGTCAGTACTCCCAATGGTTACTTCTGTTGACATGCAACTCAAGCTGTTCCAAGTTACTAACTGTATAAGATGGACAACCTTTAAGGCATTTGTCTCTCTATGTATGTGTGAGTTTGCTTCCTTTGATTTTTTTTTGCCAAGTCATCCATTTTCCTGCAAATGTTTAAGTGATAATAAATATCAAAATGATTAGTTTGGAAAATTTATCACATTAATTTAGGATATGTCACAAGCTGTAATGTGACATGATAGGATGCTGTCTTCAGGAATGTGACTGGCAGAGGACTTGGGTGATTTTTTTTCCCTGTGTTGGTATATTTCAGGTGATGATGAAGGAATTCCTGAGACAACAGAATCAGATGGGGACACACAGTCTGAGAAACCCGGGCAACCTGGAGTTGAGGCGGGTGATTGGGATGGACCAGGTAGGAGAGAAAACATAATGTTCCACAAATGCTTGTTTCTATTGTGAATTCACAAATTTTCCCTTTGAACTTCAAGTAGCTTGCAAAAACTTTTAACTATCACTCGACTAACTTTTTTTTTTTTTTTTTACAAAGAAACACAGTTTTGGTCGGCGCTGATTATATTTGAGTTTGAGTAAATATTGTTCTTTGATAAAATATATCTTTCTGTTAAATAAACTTTAAGAAGAAAAGTGCCACCTCTGCTTGAAGTCTCTATGTTTTCTGTGTCATGCTCATATAAAATTAGTCAATTTTACTTGCTTGTTCTTTGAACAAGAATCTTTAAGCTGCATCCAAATTCAAATTAGGCACCGTTTGAAGGCTTACAAGTAATTCAGCAACAAGAATACTTCAAAGAACTGACATTTTTACTAGAGTTGTGTTGTGTATCACACATGGATCTTCAGCATCTATTTAGAAATTGAGACAATATTAAAAGATTTCTCTCCCTTTGATTCCATATTCTGGCATCATTTTTTATAAATAAAATTAAGTTTACACTTAAAGACACATTTATTCATGAGAATAATAAAAATCTAATCAAACTCAAAATATAGCTTTACATACATAATATTTATAAGACTCTTAAGGAACTGATCATTCTATTTATTGCTAAGTAATTTTAAAATGATGGTATATGTTTAAGTGGAGAACACTATGTCATAAGCCTAAAATATATAAGCGAGTTTTGAAATAGTTTTAGCCATAATTTTCAATGCTGTAACATTTTTCATTAAGAAAGATCCCTATATTTCAATCACATTTTCACCCTTGCATGACTTTGCAAATTGCTCTCTGCTGTGCATGAGGAAGGGAGAGACTTCAGTGGTAATTTTCTGAAACCAGCAGCTGGAAAATATAATGCAAACAAAAATGAAGATACAGTATATCTGATTATTATGATGTCATTTCTAATGTTAGTCATGATACACGCAAATGTTTGTATTCTGCACACCATAGCATAATGCTATACAAGCTTCTGGATTCAATTGTATCATACTTAAAATACCATGGGCCTACATCTTAAGAGTTCGTAAGAAAGTGCAGACACCCTGCATTTTTATTTTAAGGTATGGTCTTTCTGATTTTTCAACGTGAGCAATGTGAGCATCCTTTAATTCAAATCCATAGAAAACTTTTAATTTTGCTACAAGGTTAACAGATAACTTGAAAGGAGCCCCTGAATCTTGATGCTATAACTGTTCATTTATGACATTAAATATGTATATGCTCAGAAGAGATTTAACCTGTATCATTTGTTTTCATGGCCTATTAGCTGTGTCTACTTGCAAAAAGGTAGCTTCTACTTTGCCTCTTTTGTGGGGCAGATCTGTGGGAGGAGGCATCCATCAGAGCATAGCTTTTCTAGTGATCTGAGAAGTGAGAATTCAAGGGGTGGTGAGCGTAGTAAGCACAGGCTGAGTCCTAATTTCATCTTTATCAGGAACTTTTTGCAGAAAGGGTTTCATTATTGACATAAAATAAATAAACAAAAAGACAGAGGCAGTTGTTCAGGTTGAGTTAAATATAGAAAAGAATGATGCCTGTAATTCAAGAGATATTTTAGGTTTCAGTTAAATTAACACACATATTTGATTTCATTATTTTTTTTACTTGGTGAGCGAGTACAAACATTACTTTGTTCTGGGATCCATATAAATATGTCAGAACTTGAAAAGGGAAGTTTTTGTGCTTTGTAAAAATCCTTGAACCTCTGCTTGTGTACTAAAAAGTCAATAACACATTTTTCTTCATGATATAAATAGTTTGCTTTCAGGTTACCCACAGATTATTGTTTAGACACGAAGCAACCAGGCAGGTGTGATTTCCGAGTCTCCTAATTTCAAACATCCACCAACTAGCTCTGACAGTCACCCCGAGAGTGACAGTTTTCTCTGAAAATAGAACAGAATCAAAGGATGAGGAAATTATCTAAGGAATTTGAAGTATAGGCTGACATCATTTAAGACGGATCAGAGTTTATCTTATTTTTAAAGTTTGATTGAAGATGACTTTAGAATCTTCCTTGATGGCTTAGTTCAATAATAAATCAACCCTTGTCTGAGAGGATTGTCTATTTTTAGCAAATGCAAATTCCTCAATGTAACAGTGTTTTTCTCTGATATTCAATGAAGAGGTGCATTCAGAAATTATATTACTCACACCTTTGTTAATTCATATGTCTAGAAAGAACTTCAACGGTCAAAAGAAATTATGTTTGTAAAGATTTGTCTTGTGAAATTCCTTAACGTTTAAATGTTTGCCATTCTTAATTAAGCATTCTTAAAGTGACATTGATTCATTTGCAATTTGTAAAACTAGATATGCCCCAAGTAAGGGCAAAGCCCAAATAGAATTCATTACCTCATTACTTCAGGATTTCACATATCTAATTTTAAATATAATTGTTTTTTTCTGAGTTTTAAATAAATTACTCTGATACTTCCTTGCCTGGAATCTAATCCATAGAGTATTTGCTGTTCATGCTTCTGCTTTTAATCTGTTTGCCTATAATTCCTTACGACATTTGTCTTTACAAAATAAGGGTCCCTTCTTTATCAGCCCCACAATCTTTGCCATGCCCACAGTATCATCAGTTTACTAATATTCCTATTCATTTAATCAGTCAGTCAATATTGTATATTTATTTTACAGTTATAATTGTGACGAGTGCAGTGATGCATTGTGACACTAGCCACATTCTCTTTTCCTGATACCATCTCTCTCCTTTAAGGGATCATGTGATCATGTTCTTTTTTTTTTTTTTTTTTTGCATTACTGAGGCAATAATTAACTATCTCTTAACCTGGAAAGTAGGGTGTACCCAGGTGTGGTGGTGCACACTTTAATCCTAGCACTCAGGAGGCAGAGGTAGGAGGATTTCCATGAGTTCAAGGCTGCCCTGTGACTTCATAGTGAATTCCAGGTCAGCCTGAGTAAGTGTGAGATGCCACCTTGAGAAACAAACAAAAAACCCTTAATGTTCATGGAGCTGGAGAGATGGCTCAGCAATTAAGGCACTTGCCTGAAAGTAGAGAGTTGTCTATACTGAAGAAAAGAGTCTGTATACATTTTACATTGCTGGCATTCATGGCCTTGTGACTTTTGTATGTCAAACATCCACACATGAGTATTTTTTATATCTGAAATGGGAATGATAACTAGATTGCAATGTGATTATAAGGATGGCATTTAAAATAGATGATGAATGCTGTGTATCCAATACAGCACTTGAGAGAACCCAAGCCCTGCTGGACATTGGTGTTCTTCCTTTGCCTCTACACTGATCCTTGCTAAGCATTTTTCATTTTGTGCTATCAGATTATTCAGTTATTTATGGCCATCTAATTTTGAAAAGAGTGTTTGCATCTCTGGCTGTGTCCTAAGGAAGTCTGTAGAACCACTGTCTGAGGCCAGCCTGCTGTTCTGACTTGTGTAGTTGGATTTAGGAGGTACATAACAGAGTCCCAATAAGTCTTTATTAATCCACCCTCATCTCTTTGAAATAAGTACTATAAAAATCACATCTTACTTAGATCAACAACTCTCCAGATCCAGTATTAAAATTTGATTTCTTTCAAGAAGTAGATAATTTGGTTTCTCTTGCATAAAATTGAATGGATTTAGGTCTTATCACCATATGTAAATAAATACAATCCACCAATAGCTTGTGCTTATATATATTTGCAGATTTAGAAATTTTGAGGAAGTTATTTAGCATCTTTGACATAATCTTTTCAAGACAAATGTGTACAAATGTGATTAATGGTTTCTGAGTATCTACCATAGGTAAACAATTTTGAATTAATATAGTGATTGATAAAGACCAAAAATATTTTCTCAGTGTAATTCTTGATCTTGCCAGAATGTAGTTGTGAGACATGGAGAAAGTTATTACTACTACACAGCCATGGTACTTGTAAAATAGAGCCACTAATAATGATAACTACCTCACATGAAAAGTTTCTGAAACACCCAATAAATCGCTCCTAATATTAACTTTACTAACATTTTGGTAATTATACCTCCATAGCTTTTCATAGAAGTCCTCATTAAATTTAGTAATTTTACACACTGATTTTGCTATGTAAAAAACCACCATGACAGACAGCCCACGGAGGAGGATATACAACTGATCAGGGATGGGGAGGGGGGAAATTGGGGAATTCGGGATAACAACACATGGTTTGCCCACTAAATAATGTAACTCATTATGGACAATAAATATATATTTTAAAAAAAAACCACCATGAAACTATGTTCAAATTTACTTATTTTGAAATAAATTTCAGTTATAGAATTTCTAGTTGAATATGATAATAAGAATGCATACCGAGTCAGGCATATCCAATGTGCAGCTCAGGGGCCACATGCATCCTTATGTATCTCTGAATGGAGCCAAACACATTTGTAGATGATATATCATGTCACTATGTTTACACCCCTAATAGAGTAAAGTCAAAGATGTGCACTTGTTGCACATGAACTAAATGTTGGTCAGGAGATGCTAAGTCAGTTGCCTCCTGTAGTTGTTGGCCAGCAGTGTAGATGTCTGTAGCTGATTGGGCTCTTCCTGCTTTGTGTCTGGAACTCACCTGGGAAGACTGGACACATTTGCATAAAGTGGCGCTGTAGCCAGAAGAACACTGTGAGAAAGAAGCACACACTTAATGATACAGCCCTCACCCCTCCCCAACCACCACACAGTAGTTCATAGAAGGCCTTGAAGATTACAGTTGTGATTTCGTTTCCTCTTTGATTGGGAAAATGTGGTAGATATAAGATCTGGGAAATGCCATTTGAAGTAAATTAACAGACACCTATGAAACATAGTTAACCATAGATATAGTCTGACAGTAAGAAGAATATTGTGAGAAGCGGAGGAAATGGTAGAATGACTGTGTATTACTCTGACAGTGAATTGGTATTATCTCTGCTATCAGATAATGCAGTTATCATTAATTTTCACATTTGCATTTCAATCTTTGGAAGGAAATGACTCTTGCCGGATGAAGATAAGAGCTCTGTACCACTATAATGAACCATCATTTTATCCCAAGGCTTTGTGTCCATATGAAAATGAGGCTGTGTGTGTGTGTGTGTGTGTGTGTGTGTGTGTGTGTGTGTGTGTGTACAGGGGGAGTAAAAATATTATAACAAAGTGTCAAATTTGCCACAGATTTTTGAGACGTTTATGAAACAAAAGGGGATAAAAATAAATCTGTAGTGTAGTTAAGTGGATATCGGATTAAAATATGAAAGCCCAACTCTGTCAAACAGAATGCACATGAATGTAGTGAGAGTTTTTCTGATCCCCTTCACTTCACAGTTTGCACTGTGGCACAGAATTAGGACGTGCATGCACTTAACCAAAAATAATAAAATGATAAGAAAAGTTAGATCACTATTTGGAAAGGTACTTATATTTTTTCACATCATCAACTGCATATAATATAATTTAATTATTACAATTTATACTGAAGGATGTAGATCAACGATATTTGGATAATGATTTCTTTCAGAGTATGTGAACACTATTTGTTACATGCATTAAATTGTGAAATTCAAGTTAAAGAACATTAAGTTTAAAATTAATTTTCTTTGGGTATCTCCTTGCAATGACCTTTTACAACAGTTCACAAAAGAAGTGACAATAAATTCTCTAAAATTTAAAGGTTGAGGCTGTTATGGGTTGAGTTCTGTCCCTCTAAATTTGATAGGTCAAAGGCTTAAACTTCAGCAACTCAGAATATGATATCTTTTGGAAACAATATTGTTGAAGAAATGATTAAGTTGAAGTGATACTGGAGTAGAGGAATTCATCTCATCTGATTATGTCCTTTTTAGAAAGGAAACTATAGGGGCAGTGTTATAGTCAGCTTTCTAGTTGCTGCACAGAAAGAACCCAAGCAAAAGTGGCCTTTGGAGGAACTGGTTTATTTGGCTTACGGACTTGAGAGGAAACTCCATCCTGGCAGGGAAAACGATGGCATGAGCAGAGAAGTTGACATCACGTCCGCCACAGCACTGCAAACAGTGGCAGGAAGGTGTGCCAAACACTTACAATGGGAAGCTGGTTTGTAACCCCCATAACCTTGCCCCTAACAACACAGCTCCAGTGAGGTTGTAAAACCCAAGCTGCCATCAGCTGAGGATCTATCAATCAAAACACATTCATTTGTTTGTGGGAGACACCTGGATCAAACCATGACAGGCAGATAACACACACACACACACACACACACACACACACACACACACACACACACACACAAGAATGCCATGTGAAGATCAAGGCAATGATGGGAGAGGATCATCCCTACAATACAGAGAATGCCCAAGATTATCAGAGTACCATAAAATACAGCTCTGTTGACATTAATATTGGATGTCTAACCTTCAAAATAATGGGGCTGGGGAGATGAATCAGCTGGAAAGAGCTGTGGCAATACAAGCATAAGGGCCAAAAGGCTTCAGACTGCCTCTGATTCCTTGGCACCTATGGGCACCTATGTAATTATCTGGGAAAGCCATACACAGTATAGCCCCAATTCAGTGGGGAACAGAAACCCAAGAATTATAGGGTTTCACAGGTTAACCTGACAATTGCCCCTGTGGGTTCAGTTAGAGACGTCATTAACGGAATCACATGGATGAGCCATAGAGGAGGTCACCTGACTTTCTCCTCTGGCCTCTGTATGAATGCACATGGGGGTGCATGCATCTGCCCACACATGCATACGCTACACAGAGCACAGCACAGCACACATACTGCACACACACACAAATAAGTATGTACATACATACATACACACATACATACATCCAGAATTAGAGAGGACAGTTCCTTGCATGTGTTTCAATTATTCTTATTGTATTTAGTTGACAAAATATCATCTAAACCAATGAAATGACTTTGAAAAAACACATTGTTTTGATCAAAGCTATTTTGAAACCATTGTAAGATGTGATAAAGCAATATCAGTATAAAATTTAGGCGGACTCAAAACCAACACAATATAGAGATACATCAATGTTTATTACAGCACTGTTCAGAGGAATGAAATTATGAAACCAAGCTAAACACTAAATATCTGCAATAAATGGGATTCTCTTGAGATAAAATGAATATATATATATATATCACGACATATATTATATACTGCTATATTTTATATATGTTATACACATATATTATATATTATAATGATTTATTGATTTATTTGCTTTGTTTACTGTCTGTGCAGTCCAGCAATGACTAGCTAGAGGTTCTGAGAACCTAGGAACTATTCACTGCATGA
>PVHP010008433.1:34184-53412 GCA_004024765.1 Zapus hudsonius | reverse complement strand
TAGGAAACTTGTTTCTAGGCTTATAATATACTTAGTTTACTTGCATCTCAGCATAATGAAATATTTTTTATCAAGGTGTAAATATAACATTTTGGCCTTTGACCTCCAAGGCTGACAGTTCTGATTACTTCAAAAAAGAGAGAGAGAGAGAGAGAGAGAGAGAGAGAGAGAGAGAGAGAGAGAGAGAGAGAGAGAGAGAAAGAAAGTGTTCCCATTCATTGAGGCTGGAATGAATGGACCTGGCACAGTGAGCTCACTTATCCTAGGTGTAATGTTACAGACTAAGTGACCATGGAAGCATGTGGCATGGATCAGTAGGATTTCAGAGAACAGTCTTAAGTTCTTTGGCCACTATTTACTTTTGAATTTTTTTTTTTACCTGTAGACATTCCAAACTAAGAGACCATTCAATCTAGGGCACTCAAATTGAACTTAATGTCTCTAAACTGTATAAAATAAAATCAAGCATTCCAAACAGTACTTCCTAAGCAAGGAAAAGTCAAAAATGGAAGTGAATGTGAACTTGTTCTGCAGAAATAAATGAGTTGCATGAAATGGTTGCTTGTTATTCTTGCTTTCCTATGTATGCTTCTTCCTCAACCCGGTCAAAACCAGCTATAGTTTCATAGGCCATTATTCAACAACTGATTAATATGGAAGAATTATATTTTGCTTCTTTTACATATGCATTTTCATAGTGTTTGGCCATCTATAGACTGTAAATAGTCTATAGATGCACTAAAACCTCAGTAAAGTATAACCATAGTAGATAGTCAAAAAGGATATTTGACCTGCATAAAAAAATACCATAAAACATCTCATTTTTTCCTTAAAGCAGAGGCTGAGATGATATCTTCAGAAATTCAAAAGTATTAACTTTGTAACTAATGAATCTTTGGGAAAAGATAAGGAGAGAAGACACTTTTAATAGTCATAGATGTCACACAAGAATGACTACAAAACACCCAAGCATGGTGTTCTATTTATCCCTCCATAGAATATACACCACCTCCAGAGTGCAAAGAAGTTCATCCATTATCATATCTCTTGGTCATAGAAAGCCTAAGGAAAAGTATCACATTCTCTAGAACAAATGATTTGCATTACTAAATAAAATAAACTTGCCTTCACAAAGATAAGTTCTTGGTTTTCTATAAGTCACAACTAAACCTTAGTTCCCATTATCTTAGGATAGCTGGTTAGTTACCTGATGATCTGCTTGGGTGATGGACGAGAGTAAAGCTTAAGAATCCCTAACCTGAACATTCAAAACCTGAAATTTTACGAGTACCACCATGATGCTACCAGTGGGAACTTCTAAATGTGGTTTTACATAACATGGTATAATGAAAACAGGCACAAGAAAAATATTTTCCATAATTACCCATAGGCCTCATGTATTAGATGGATATGAAAAACAAAGTGAGTTTTGTGCCCAGACTTGTGCTTTTATCCTCAAAATGTTTCAATATATATATGGAAATATTCTAAGGTGCAAAAATCCATGAAGTCATCAAATATTCTGGTTCCAAGTATTTTGTATTTAGAGTAAGGGCTATTCAACCTACCCTTATTGTAATTTGTTCTTGTTGGGAGACACACTAAATATGACATCGTTTCTACTGACAACTATAGTCTTCCTGCGTCCTTATTGTGCTGAAGGCATCATTATATCTCTCACCTTGTTTTTTTAGTTGACAATCAATGAATGAAGCATAATCTAGAGTGATGCTTATAAATTTATTATTCTTATGAAGAATCCATTTTCCATAAGCAGCTGGCCTTATGGAATGGCTGAGTGCTTTGTTAAAGACTCATTTATTGCACCATCTGGGAATGGCGCATTGTAAAGTTGAGATGCTGTCCTTTGGGAAATGGGGATGTTCTGAACCAGTGAACAGTAGCATGGTATTTCTTCCAGAGATCTAAAGCAGGAGTTAGAATCAGAGGTAGACATGGGGAGTTCTCCACTGATTTAACAAGCAACTCATTTCCACATTTTGGTTTTCTATCCCTAAGAATATAGGTACTGCGAAGTAATGTGAAATATTGATTTCATTTATTTGGAAATGAGAGAATCTAACTTGTCATTTGGGGATTTTTTTTGTATCATTGGATTAATATACCAAAGCAACTTTCTATTGGTTGGTGTCATGGATTCTCACCACCCAGAGAAGATGGTGGTGTTGCTGCTGTCCGGTGAGAGTTGGAGGATTGTGAATGGAAAACAGCTTAACTTTATGGATGTTCTTCTTTACTTCCATGTTTGGTACTGAAGTTAAAGAATATTATAAGAGGGCTAGATTTTATCTAGATATATAAATCATGTATGAATACATAACATGAACATAGAAGCCAAACTGTCTGGGTGTAGAGAAGAGACTAATGGGAAAGGGAAAAGCAGAAGAAAAGAAAATGGAGGGAGTATAGTCAACACACAATATCTACCTTATGGAAATGTTTTTCTGAGCACAGTATCCTGTACAATGATATATACAATGAAAATTTTAATTTTTTAGTAAAAGATATTTTAAAATTTCATTTTCTAATATGTACTTCCTGCCTTATTGCACTAATATATTCAATATAATATTTTACTTAAGACCCTTTTAATTCACATCAAAAACTTTTCAAAGAGGGATGGATTTTTATTAGCTTTTTTGTGTCATAAACAAAAGATATAAATTTTCACGTTGATAACCCATGTAGTATATGTGAGCAAAACACAAATTCACTTGAAATAACTGGTTATTTTATGTTAAGTTATTTATTTCTACTTTCTGGAAGTCTTAGATCTTTATTAAAAGAGAAATCAAAGCCAAGTGCACATAAATACATTCTTCAAGTTAACAAATAAAAATATATTGCTTCAGTAGGTGGTGTGAGATTAAGCAAAACAAAGGCCTCACTTCCTTTTTTCCTTCCCATGTTTCTTGGGTTATTAGTCAGAAATAGAAAGTAGCTTAATATTATCTGTTTTTATGTTGTATTTCCAGGGTCTTTTTGCCTTTCTGAGGCCCTAAATATTTATTGTCAATGCAGGGAAAGCTGGCACCATAAACCTAGCCTTGACCTGAATGACTATTGATTTGGTGAAGATCTCAAAGCCGATAGCATACAAGACTGAGACCCATGCCTTTGTCATTATTCTCGACCTAATTTCGTGGGCTCAGTTGTTCTCTATGAATATGTAGGACTCTTGCTCTCCGATCTGTGGGTTTATATCAATGACATGAGAACAGATTGAACACTTTTCAGCTGGAGGATAAGGTGCCCATGAGAATAACACTTGCACACCTGCTCACCATCCATCCAAACGGTGGGCACTCTTTACAGGCTCTTTGGGGATTCAAGACAGAGTCCCAAAGGCCAAGGAAGTGATGAAAGACATTGATTCTCAACAGTGAATGGTATTTGATAGAGGAAAGTCAGGAAAAAGATGAAATTAACACACACAAATGTGTCTCCCCCGACACAATCCCTCTTAAAACAGCTCAGCAATGAATAAATGCTCTCTCCACACTAAACAGCTTTAGTTTTACTTAGTTAATGGTTTGTGACTCTTATAAAAAAATCCCCAAAATTCTGTTGGTCCCATAAGAATGTGATTCCAGAGTGAGTCAATGAAGCCCATATGTAGCACTGCAATGATTTTTTTGTTTTACTTCAATAAATAAAGAAAAAACATTTATACCATCAACTTGTTTTCCAAGGATTTTTATTTGCTCTTTCCAATGTTTGATCTACCTAGCCAGCTGTTCTGACTACTTGTCTTGACATAAGGGGTTACACAGTTTTCTCAACCAACATGTCAGTAGACAGAACCCCAAAATATAAATGGTATTATTACCTAGATGCTCATTCCTTGACTTTTCTGTGCTTAATCATTGTTAAAAAAAAAACCCACAACAATATTAAGCATAAAAAGTAAAATAAGAGAGAAAATTGGTATGTATTAAGTGGCAAGAAAATGTGCATCTGTTTGACAGATTGTTGCCTTATTTGATTGTCAGAAAACACTGCAAGGTAGATACAATTAAGTTATTTAACAGATGGGGAAACTGATGCTGAAAGTTTATTACTTTCACATGACTATATTACTAATAAGGAAGAGAACTATAATTCGGGCCCTGTCTATGTATGTGCATTGTAGAGACTGAGCTTTTTATACTAAGTAGTTCTCATTCCATTAATTTTCCAAAAGCAAGATGAAAGAATATACTTACACAGGGAATCACGTGGGACCACTGAGTAAGGGGCTGATGGAGTATCTTGCTTTCAAAGATAGCATCAGAATGTTAAGGAAATGCATAGATATTATGAAAAGATCAAAATAAACTCATAGGGTATATGGTAGATTTTAAACAAGTCCAGATTACTTTTGTTGCAATGTGATGAGTGGAATCAAAGTGAAGTTCAGCGTAGTAACTCCAAAATTGAACGTAAGAATAGCTAGTACAGGGATCATGTGCAGAAGTGACATAAAATGCATAATATTTAAGTCAGTATAAAGAATTATTGAGAACCTTATGCGTTCACATGTAAATACATCAATGATGTTTAATGAGAAGATAAAATCCTGGCTCTGAATCCTCATTCTATGAGATCATGACCTTTGTGACATTGGGAAATAAAACAAAAATTTGTTTGAAGCTAATTTTATAAAGGAATATAAAATTGGCTCAAATTTTCAGAATGGCAACTCATTCATGTGCATCAAAGTATAAAGAATGATTGAATAGCCATTTATGAAAATGAATATTAGTGTGAAAATGTAATAGCTCAAAGGATATAATTGTACTAATTTTGAAAGTAATCTCTTATCCTTAGAATAGAAACTGTATGACAGAAATATCATATTTATTCAAGTTGGGAAGGCTCAGGGGCAGGAGGGCAACATTATAAGCACATATGGGAAACTGACTGGTAATTCTGGATGAGAGATCACAGAGACCTGAAGGAGGAGCCATAAGAAGCTTGAATCTGTGCTCAAGAAATGAACAATGAATTTTTCAGTAACATGTATATGTAACATCCAAGATAGACTGTTTTGATTTGCTATGATAAATTCCCACCAACCCACTGAATCTTCAGAGTTTCACCTTAAGTCTGTAGGTCACGTTGGATAATATTCATGAGGACTTGAGTTCTGACTCTAAACAGAAAATGGACACCTGAAACATGTGTGTGTATGTATTTAAAAATTTCTAAACATTTCGAGTGTCAGTTCAGCTAAGGCAAAGTCATAGATGCCACCTACATTGAATTCCAGGATGTATATTTGTTGATATACATGATACATTTTTATTAAAATGTGAATATATGAATGGCCAGATGGAGAGAAGGTAGGGAATATAAGGTTATAAAGACAGTTCTAATGTAGACCCTTTGCATTTTCAATTCTCTTAAAAGCATGCATTATATTATAAACATAATATAAATTTTTTGAAGAAAAAAGAATCACAAAAGGATTGACTTCATGTGACTGACAAGGACTCCATTGATAAACAGCTACCACCACCAGGGCAGCCTTAGCTTACTTAACATGAGGCTAAGTGTCACTTTGTTTTGCCCTTACCCCCTTCTCTCAGCTGTAGGTTTTTTTTTTTAATGAAAATGAAAGAAATCAGTAATTGTAACCTGAACTGCCTTCAAAATTTTCTGAAGAAATTAAAGACGAAGCCAGATAAAACTTTAATAATAACAACAGTCAAATGGAGATTCTTTTTTTGGTGATGAATGAGGTTGGAAGAACCTTGGACTTTGATGATTCTACGGGTCCTTCTTGTCTTTAAGATTCTAAGTGCATTTGATACATTGTCGTCTTATTCACAGAGTTCAACTATTATTTCGTCCTGCTTGACACTACTAATAATAAGGACTCTGAAAACAAGTTGCTCCATTCTGATGCTCTGACATACTTAGTTATCCTAAACATAAGTAGACATATTAGATACATGTACACACATATGCATCCCAATGTGTATATGTTACTCATCCATTTAGGAAGAGAGAAGCTATAGAGCTCTGTTTGGTAAGGCTATTTTAAGAATCATATATAAAACTTTATATAAAATTATATGCTTCAACTAGAATAGGTATCCTTTAGCATAGTTTAGGCTTTAGTCTTAACTAAATATCACAATTGTTTGAAAACTCAGTGTTATTATAATGTAGCAAAAGTAGTTGGATAACATCTTATTAATCAAATATAAATCAAACCATTTATAACATTGGATGCTTTTATTCAATATTATGCATTCAATATTAGAAGTTAGATATGGTCTATGTCTGTGTATACTGTATAGATTATATATTATTTTAAAGTAATTTCGCTAACAAAAGAGAAATTATTTTAAATATTTAGATATTTAATATTTATTTTTGATATTTTTATACATGTATATAATGTGTTTTGAATTAATTCCCCAAATTATTCTTTTTACCTTCCTCTCCCTTCCCATTATCACCCTTTCTTCTTCCCCATGAATTCCTATCTTACTTTCAAGCCTTTTATTTAAATTGCTTGCATTATCGTGGGTGGAAGATTATTTACCGTAGAAAGAACAATACTTGACTTCCTTCACCCAGCAATCACTGTCTGTCATTAGCTACTCTGAGAGGCCTGGGGTCTCATGAATCCTTCCCCATCATGGTATAGGATTGACAGGCTCAGTCTTTGCAGGAATCACAGCTGCTGTGAGTTCAAGAGAGGTATGACCATGTCATTTCCAGAAGGCAGCATTTTGCTGTTACATTCTTTTTGTCCCCTTTTCTGCGAGTTTTCCTGAGCCTTGAGGGGGTGGCTTAGGTGTTCTGAGAACACACTAGTCATTTATTCTCAGTAATTTTTCCTTTCAAGCATCTCCACATTAACCACTGTCCCTTGTAGTAAGAAAATTCTGTGGTCAAGGTTTCAAGTTGTACAAATCTGTGGGAACAAACAGATATTTAGACAGCAGTTGGACAGGCTGTCTAATGAGCACAGCCTTTATTGATTCATTGATGTGCTGTTTTTGTTATATAAATTCATATGGCTGTGATCACATGTATCGATGATTATTGAAATGTGCTATAATAGAAACTTCTTGGCATTGATTATGTCCTAGAAATTTTCAACAAGCACAACAATGGCATTTGTGATCGGGTCCAGATTGTGAACTATACTGCAAAGTCAGCATGTGCTGATGTAAGCGATGTGACCTTCTTTACATTGAGTGAATAACCTGCTTGAACCAAGTGTTGCACATGCATTTCTAGAAAGATTACCCATATCAACAACTGAAAATTCTGTGAAGTCGTGATTTGCTCAGGTCACTATTCAAATGACACTTCCAGCCTTCTGTGCAGATTCACATCTAGAAAGAGCTTCTTTCATTTCCCCAATCTGGCCTAGACTAGAGGCTTGAATAAAAATACTAACATTCCCTACACAAGTGAAGTTCTAAGTGTTAACACATACAAATAGAAGGCCAGGAAGGACAGAAAGAGGGAAGAATGCCTCTTGCTTCTTGAGTTCATGCTGAAGACGAATGTTCTCCATTCAGCTGATACTCTGTTCATGAAAAGAATTCAGATTAGCGATTTCCTTATCAAAATGAATTTAGAGATTGCAGTCTAGGTTTCTCTTATTAAAACTCATTTACATAAGAAAAATTACTCATGCTTAAAATGATATGTGAAGTAAAAAAAAAGTAGGATCAAGGCGAAAACTCAAGATAAAAATTTCAGACACGGAAAACCAAAGGCGAACCGCCTGGAATGTGAGAGTATGATGTGTTCAAAGAACTCAAATAATTCAAAGTAGTTTGTAACACACTTAAACTACTGGCAGGGTCCAAATTACACAGAGACTTCTGACCATGGTACAGTCTAGATTTCTGAAAATAGGAAGGCTTTGGCAAGATTTAAGTAAGGGAATTAAATGACCCCATTCATGTTTGGTTTGAGTTTTCTTTAGTTTTTAACCCTTAAATGTTTAAATGATAATGACCTTGTATGGAAATAATCCAATGGACACTTATGCACATGTCAACATTTTTGTCAACTCTTGATGTATCAAAACTTAAACATGGTTGAAGTTCTCTGAGTTTCCCTACTTTCTTCTCTACATAACTAACAACAGTCATGAATTTGGAGTTTTCATTTCCATGCATGGCTTTACCATTTTATTACACAATTGGTTATATACTCAAAATATACCATTTCTTCATTATTTAAATCCTTGTATACATAGTATCATATAATGACATTGTAAGCCCTTCCTTTTCATTTACAACTATGATTTGGAATGAATTGTCTCATTTTCATTGCTGTAAAATTGTTGTATCGGAATCTATTATGTATGTATTTTACAGGAGGCCCTATAAAAGCATCCTGTGGCTTTATTTCAATAATCTATCAAATAAGAAATTAATAAAATTAGTGGAAGCAGATGAAAGATAAACACCTTCACTTATCAATAAAGGATAGGTCCCACCATGTAGCCTAATGTGAAGGTCAAATAGTCCTACCAACTCTCTGTCCCTCTGGAGGCACGTGCGAATCTGTGGAGCAGACATATGACTCAGGCCTTTGACTTTCGCTGCTTTGAAAGTCTGTTGAAAGAGGGAAAATCCAAAATCCCCTGTTCTCAAGACTTTAGACATGTTATCTTAAACATTAAAAGATGGTATTCTATAGTTTCTTCTTAAAGCTTTATAATCTTGGGTTTCACAACTAGGTCTCTAATCTATCTTGACTGAATTTTGAGGGTTGACGATCATGATTTTCTCATAGGAATATTCCTATGACCCAACACCTTTGTGAAAAGCATTCCAGGTAGCAGACACTTAGAAGTGATGGAGAAACCCACACGGACACTAAAACACTGACTATGTCACACAAGAGAAAATCAGGGTGGTGCTTTCAGTTCTTGACATGTGGCCAAATGTCCCCATTATCTCTCCTCTTACCATCTTGTAAGCTTCCTAACTTCTCATGACTTCTATTCCAGTCCCTACTTTCAGGATCAACTTTTGTTGCTTCCATAAACATGTGAGAACAAGAGTATTGTCATTTTTGTGGCCTTATTCCACTTGCAGGGGATCATATTTGAATGGATGGAAATGCTGGTTACCATGATTATCATACATTATTTTCACATAATAAATTACAATACTATACCCCGTGAATGAGTAAAAGCATTGCATGTCAACTCAAAAGTAAAAAAGGAGACAAAGCACAGAACTCCTTAAAGCATTTCTGAATTAGTTGAACCTCCAGATGTCAAATATCAAGGTGAAATAGACACTGTAGAAGGTAATTAAATACTGAAGATTGCTCTTGTCTGAGGATCTCAGCAGAGCTAAGAAATCCTAAGCTTCTACATAACCAGTTGGAACGGAAAAAGGATAAGTAATAAAGATTTTGACCTTTCCAGGATTAGGACTCTAGCTGGAGACCTCCACATAAGGCAGGCCCCGAAGGACAAGGTAGCTCATGTCAGAAATAAAACAACTGTCCAGAAGACAGAGTGAGGAAATCACACTATTAGATATAATGCTGCCAAGTGGATAATAAAAGTTTTCCTTAAAATTCCCAGCCAGAAGGCAGCCTTCAAAAGAGGTTATGACGGCATTAATTAATCCCACCTGTGTGGTCTGTGAGCATTCAGGACTAAAATTCACTTCATAGTCTTCTTGGTTTGGTTTAAAGCCAATTTCCAGAAGCAAATGTAAATCTGCAGAGAAACAGAAATACTAGAGTTTAAAAACTTCTAAGAAATTGAATAGTTTAATATCTCCAAATTACAAACCCCTCAAGGAAATCGGTCAATGGAGGAGAGAAATGAGGGTGAGGCTGAAATATCAAATATTAGAATTAAGAGAACAATTTATTTAATCTGTTCAAAACAAAGGCTCTAAAATAAGAAGACTAGAAAAATTTTGAAAAGAACCAAAACATTTTAGAAGTTTAAGATGTAGAAAAATAATTTAGCTTATGAAGAGCTAGACAGAAATAGAGATAGGTTTGCATGAAGAAATATTCATTAAACAAAATAATAATAAAGAAAATTACACGAGGTTAAGATTTAAAGATAAAAACTAATCAATTATAACATACATTGAAATAAAGATACAGAAGGAAATAATTAAGTTGGCTTTTGATTTATCATCTCTTTATCTTTGCTTTATTCCTTTTATCTTTATTATCTTTCTTTAAAAATAGTTAAGATTTTCCGGAATTACGGATAGACATCAGTTTTAAACATGGGAAGCCAATGAAACTTAAATATATATATATAAGTTATAATAAAACAAAAAGAAAAACTCAAGATGTTGAAAACATCTGATTAACAACATCACAATGCCAAAAGTCATTAAAAAGACACTGTAAATGTAAGCAATGAAGCCAGATACTGGATTTGCATGTAAGAAGGGATACAAAGATACTGACAAAAATGTTGGTGTGTGGTAACACATTAGTGAGAAAGTTCATTTTAAGGGTAACAGAATAGGAAAGACATGTTTGAAGATTCATAGTTGTGAACAACTTTAGCCCATATGTTATTTCATGTGCACATAGAGTTCTGAGAATATTAATCATATACTAAACCATTTAATTACCTCGCCAAATATTAAAAATAGACTAATGGGTGTATATTCATGCTACACAATGATGAATTTCATAAAGACAGGTTCATTCACGTATACCATGTACTTTGACCATTTTCAGCCCATGCATTTCCCTTTTATCTCCTGATCCTAGACAATCATGCCTCCACATGCGTACATTTGCCACCAATAAGGCAAAACTGATACTGGGCTTTCTGAGTTACTTTTCTTAAAATGATGATCTCAAATCAAATTGTCTTTACCAAAAATACCATGCTTTCATTCTTTTCTTATGGTCAAGTAACAATTCATTGTGTGTACATGCCAGGTTTTCTTTATCGATTCATCTATTGACAGACACGTAAGTTGATTGTATAACTGGCTAAGGTGAACAGTATTGCATTAAACATGCCAGCACCTCTGTGGTTTATATTTTGTTAAGAGTCCTTGGGTAGAGAACCAGGAGTGGCATACTCGAGTCATATGAGAGTTCTATTTTTGCTTCTTAAGGAACCTCCATAATGATATCCATAGAAGCTGGATGGATTTACATTTCCAGAAGCCTTGCATAATGCGCCCCCTTCCTGCATTCTCACCAGCATAACATGTTGTTTCGTTTGTTTGTTTAGATATTGATGCCATTGCCATTGGGTGACCAGGAACCTCAATGTAATTATAATTTGTAGTTCTCTGATGTTTAGGAATAGTGAATACTTTTTTCCACATATTTATTAGCCATTTGAACTTTATCTTTTTTTAGTGTGTGTGTGGAGGGGGTGTATGGTGTGTGTCAATATTTAAGAACTCTGTTCATTTCATCAGCCTATGAATTGGTTGGGTGGCTTAACTTTTTGGTATTCAGGGTTTTTAAAAATATTTTTTTATTTAGAAAGTGAGAATGCAAGAATGGGCACACCAGGCCTCTTTGTGGCTGCAAACAAATTCCAGATGCATGTGCCACTTTATGCATCTGGCTTTACATGGGTAATTTCACCTGGATCATCAATCAGGCTTTGCAAGCAAGTACCTTTAACCACTGAGCCATCTATCTATTTCTGGTATTCAGGTTTTTGAGTTCTTTATCTATTCTTTTCTATATATTAATTCTCTGATACAAAGATAGCAAACATTTTTCCTATTATATAAAATGTCTCTTCAGTTCTTTGTTTTCTTTGCAGTACAGAAGCTTGTTAACTTCATTCAACCCCATTTGCCAATTCTTGGCATTACTTCTAAGCTATTGCAGCCCTTTTCACCTATGAGTATCTTGAAATATTTCATCTATGTTTTGCTCTAACATTTTTAGAGTTTCATGTCTTAAAGTTTCTGACCCATTTTGCATTATTTTTTGTACAGGATAAGAGTTAAGAATCACATTTCATTTCTCTACAAGTGTCTATCCTGTTTTCCCAGCACATTTGTTGAAGAGGCTGTCTTTTCTCTAATGTGTAGTTGTGATTTTCTTTTGTCACATAACAGATGGCAGGGCTGGAGCCATGGCTCAGTAGTTAAGGTGCTTGCCTGCAAAGCCCAATGACCCAGGTTCAGTTCTCCACTACATGCATAAAGCCAGATGCACAAAGTGTCCATGCATCTGGGATTTGTTTATAATGGCTGGAGACCCTGGCACCCATATTTGCAGTATTTTTTTAAAGCTATTATTAACTGGATTACTTTCCTGACTTGTTTCTTGGAGTGTTCATTATTGGTATGTAGAAAAGCTACTTGTTTTGTGTGTTGACTTTGTATCCTGCTATTTTGTTGAACATTTTATCAGTCATGAGAGTTTTCTTATGGAGTCTTTATGGTCTCTGAAGTCTACAATGTCTACAAGTAGGAATAATTTGACTTCCTTTACCTTTTGTATCCCCTTTATTTCTCTTGTTTTAGTGCTCTGGCTAAAACTCCAAGGATTATACTGGAGTGAATGGGCACCTTTGTCCCGTTGTTGATATGAAGAAGTGCCTTTAGTTTTCCCCATTTAGTACAATGTTGGCAACAGGTTTCTCCAACAGAACTGTATTAGCCAGGCTTTTCTAGAGATTCAAATAGAACTGATAGAATGAATTGTAGTAAAAAAAAAAAGAAAAGGAGGATTTATTTGATTAGCTCCTGGCAGTCCCACAATATTAGTCTGCATGTCCCAGAATCAAGGAACTGGAAGCCGCTCAATCCACACGGCTAGATGCCTTCTCAGTCCCATTCCAGCACTGAAGGCCTGAAGGCTTCCTGGGGAGCCACTGGTCTTCAGTTCTGGCTAGGATGTTGAGGAAACTTGGATCCAATGCTGACAAAGGATAGTTGAATAGGATGGATACACATCCAAGTCAGGACAAGCACCAACAGCCAGGTGGGAGGAAGGAAGAGAGATTTCCTTCCCCTCAAGCTTCCTTACATCCTGACCCCTACTGAAAGGGCTGCCCATTCTGAAGGAAGGACTCACAGTGGAGGAGGGACCTCCTCTTAGTTAATCCTTCCTATAAGCAACCTCAGAGACCCATCTAGCTAATGTGGATGTACTAAGCAGCTCAAGTTGACAACAAAATTTAGCCATCACAATATCCTTTATTATGTTGTTGTTTCTCCTAATCTTAGTTTCTTTGAGGGTTTTATTATGAAAATATTTTGAACTTTGTCAAAAGCCATTGCTGCATCTACTGAGATGATCATACTATTCCTTTCAGTTTTGGTGTAAATGTAAATTGATCCACAGCCTCAGGTAATTTTGATTAAACTTGCTACTTAGTCTCCAGCAAGTGGAGCAGGAGGAGATGTGTCACTTATTTTTTTTTGCTCTTGTGTTCTTATATGGTGTTGGTGTCAGGATAACACTGTTTATGTATATACCTTTCAAAATTCTTTTTTTGTTCTGTAAAACTCAGTGTTTTTAATTAGGGTGACCTGGAACATAGCCCCAGGCTGGCCTCAAATTCTGGGCAATCCACCTACTTCAGCCTCCTGAGCACTGGGATTAAAGATGTGTACCACCACATGTGGCTTCAACTGAGTTTTAAAATTTGATTTATTGAGTTGTCATTTCCAAGACTTCAATTTGACTTTTTTCAGTATGTATCTTTATTGAATTCATCATTTATATTCTTTATTGACTTTCTCATTTCATTTAAGTGCTTATTTGTATTATCTTTGAATTTGTTCAGGAGTTTATATACATCTTTTCAAATTTTGTTCAACATTCTTATAATCATTCTTTTGAATTACTTATCTGAATTAGTCTAACTCACTCTCTTTAGAATCCAATATTATGTGCTTGGCTACCTTCTTATTGCTGGGACAGCATACCTGGTCAAAAGCAATTGGTGTTCAGAAAGGGTTTATTTAGGTTTACAGTTTCAAGGGGGCGTTTCATCACAACAAGGAAAAGGCTGGCAGAGCAGAAAGCTGTCACATATATGGATTTCAGTAGTCTGAGTGAGCTGAACATCACATCTTGCCACAGCAGCTTGCAGGAAGTAACAAGAGTGATCCAGTTAGGACCGGGAGGAAGGATCTCAGCTATAACACTTGAAAGCATGCCCTCAACAGCACATCTCCTCACAGCAAGGATACACCCACCAAATTGCCACCAGCTAGGAACCAACCATTCAAAACACATGAGACTAAGGCAGACGCCTGATTCAAACTACCAAACTGTGAAATTGGTAATGTTTTCAAGAGTCATGTTATCTTGATTCTGATGACCCATATTCTTTCAGTTGTAATATTTTCAGTGTTCCACGTGCCATTAGGCTTCAACAAGAGGGATATATTGTTGATCTCCACTGGATGGATGTGCAGTTCATTAAGTAAACCTTCAGTCCACAGGCTCAAGGCACTGGGCACAAAATTGGAGAATACTAACTGCAGAAGCATCTACAACTGATGGTTGAGCCTGCTATAAAAACACCATACTAGCCAATTAAAAACAGTTGCTCCTTCAACTCCATCAATTTTGGGGAATAAAGGAACAGAGAAAGTGCAATATCTGCTAAGATATCAGTTGCTAAGAAGTAGGATTGGAAAAAAATAAATTAAGACTAGTGATTAGTTTTAAAGCGACAAATGAAATAACAGATGAGGGAAAAGTAAACAGAAAGGGAGGCAGTGAGTCATCTCCAGCTAAAGGTAAAAGAAAAGATCAAGGGGTCAAGACCTGCAATCTCAGAATCAAAAACAATCCCAGCACTTGGAGGCTGAGGCAAGGATACCCAGTTTGGGAAAGCCTATCACTGAACACTAAGGGGATTGGATAACAGTGCAGGGCAAAGAAGTGTATAAAGTTAAAATTAGATATTAAGTATGTGCCTCTGCTGGTTGACATGCTTCCCTGTAGATATAGACTGTCTCTATGTGGTCATGCACATGGCACAGGTTCAGGTTGTCTCTGTGTAGTCATTCACCACAATGCAGCTGGAGACTGGTTTCATGTAGTCACTGGCAGACTGTCACTGTGCCATCACTTGCTTAAATACAGGCTCAGATCCTGTTTCTGTATCATCTTGCTTTTTCTTTTCTGGTTATCTGAGTTGATGTCTACTGAAGACAGCAGAGACTCTGATATTGTGCTTCTTGTGTTCATCTCTGCATTGTTTGCCTCACCACAGAGACAGTCGTTTATGCACTAGGCGCTGAGAACTATGATGAGAGGTGTCTTTCAGTCTCTAAGTACTGGGAAGGGCTGTCTGTTTTCACTGGCATGCACCCTAGTACCATTATGAACTTGTCAAAATTCGTTTCTGCTTTGGTAAGCTAGTAAGTCTCACTCTAGCCAATGGCTCAGACCATATTTCTGCCATTGCATGGTTCCAAATCAGAGTTTTTTCCTCCAACTAGATGTATTCTGTAGGCTCACAGAACTGTCCCCTGACATTTGCCTTGGGTCCCACAGTAGGTCATGTAGGAAGGGACCTTTGACTCTAGAAGTGTAGCTAAGCTGGGGTCTTTTAAAAATGGCTTCATGATGTTTCTCTGGTCAAGTGCTAAGAGGGTTTTCACAGTACCAAATGGTTTTTGGGCTCCAAGATTCCTATCTGAATGGACAACAAATCTGCTTAGTGACATGTCCAGTGATGGCTGTGCTTTCTTTCATGTGTTTATTTTGTTGTTTTGTTTTCCCTCGGTCTCTTCCCCTCTTTTTGCCAGTGGATTCAGCTGCTGTAGGGCATTTGTCTTTGTACTGCCTCTCACTTTCTCTCTTGCTTTTACCATCAGGAGGGAAAAGGATAAACTTAAGAAAGGTGTATATGAACTTCTAATTCCTGTTAATTTTAAAGTTCCTAAAAACCAAGTTGTGAGCTCATAAATATTCATGATAACATAGTTATTGTAATCACAGGTGTTTGTAGCTATACTGCATTCTTGTTTTTATAAGTTTTGTGAATAAAAATAATTCTGCTATGATGCGAATGTTTCAAAGACCCATGTGCTCGAGGTTTGGCTTCTGAAATGGCACCCCTGGATCTTTAGGAGGTGGGACATGGAGAGCGTAGGTCTCTCATTGGAGGTATGTCTTCCAAGGACAGGATGAGTCCTCAGTCCTTACCTTCCTCTTTTGCTTCTTGCCCTCAGATGTAAGCAGGATTCTCTTGTCTTGTGCTGTCCACCAGAGGCCCAAAGCAATGGACCTTCCTGATCTTTGAGTGGAACTATAGGCTAAACAGTTTTCTCTTTAAAGTTATTTATTTCAAATATTTCATTACAGCAATGTGTAGTATAGCTAAATGACACAACTCAATAGCAGCTAATCATGGATGAATATTCAAAATATTTATATAAACCAAATGCATTATATATATGTCATAACATATACATTGTCATATTCTCTTCCTCCTTTCTCTTCGTTTTACACACACACACACACACACACACACACACACACACACACACACACACAGAGAGAGAGAGAGAGAGAGGATATATTCCAAACACAGCAGTATGAACTCGTCCTAGAGAGAACTAAGAAGCATGAACAAAGGGAAGAACCCAAAATGAAGTAAACTAAGAGGTAGAAGACAAGATCCTTAATGATGCTGTGTTTCAAATTGAGAAACGCGTAATTTAGTCCTTGGTTTCTAATTTAGGAATAGACCAATCAAAATAAAATAGCAAGAACAACCCTCGGAGATATTTCCTTTTCACAGAGAAGCCTTAGTTTGCAGCTTGAGTTCTCTACTGGCCACTAGGCCTCTGCTCATCACCTTTTTCTATTTCTTTTTATCTAAGGGGAAGTGAATGATGATTTGCCTTTAGTAATCTGGTTATGGAGTAGATTTAGTAAGAAGATAGTGTGAGACCAGTCTTGAATATTACAAAATTATGAGGCAGGCAACACTAATTCTTGTTTAAATGTTACAGTAAGATGAAAGAACTATGGTTTAGACTGTGTCTAGACATGAGGATGAGGAACAGAGAGAGGAAGGAACAAAGATGGTGACTGAAGAACCAATTGTGTTCTGAAATGTTCTTTTTTTTCTTTACTGTTTTCACTTAAAATGCTTGATTTTCATTCAGCACTCTGAATATATATTTAGAGAATTTGGATTAACAATGTATTTAGAAGACCCCCCCTGGGTTGATAAGAGCATTCAGTCTGGGTTTTAGGCCCCAGCGCCCTGGCCATGTGAACCACCAGCTAATGAGAGATAGCATCAGTGCACTGTGAAAGACCAGGCCCTAGTGCCTGCCCATGCCATCCAACCTCTGGCACAGCTGACCTGGCCAACTAGAGAGAACACCAGTGTGTGCTTCAGGATAAGGTTCTGCTGTGAGTTTAGACCCTTCCTTGGGCAGTTCCACCCCTGAGGAGACCATACAGATGAACTTCACCCAGGTGTACTCTAAGAACAACACAGACTAGAGCAAGGATACCTTCTTCTTTATTTTCTCCTGTCTCATTTTGTCTTTGGATGGTATTAGTTCATTTCTTGGCTGGTTAGTTTATATGTATGTGTCTTTGTATTATATTTTTATTTTTTCAGAGTTTCTTACAGCTAGTGACACCTGTTTTTCTTTCATTTTCTCTTTTTCCCTGTGACATTTTAGTAGATTAATTTTACTTTCTAGCTGATCATTTTTAAAAATTACTTTCAACTTGGTACATTATTAATATAGCATGTTTTAGACTACATCTCAATAAATTAATCTTCCACGACTGTCCCTCACATGTCTGTACCTACAAAGCCTTTCTCCTCTACATTTGTGTTTCTAAAATAATCTCACAACTGCCTGGTTATGCAGTAGGGTTAATTAGAAGATGGTGTAGGACCAGTCTTGACTTTTTCAAAATTAGAGGCAGGCAACACTAATTCCCATTTAAATGTTTCAGTGAGGTGGAATGAACTAGAGATTCCTACAAACAAATCAAGACTCGTTGTGATTTATATACCATATCAAAGTTTGGTTCATTCCAGGGGTTCAACTTATGCATATGACAACCAATACATATAATCCACCATATAAATAAACCTAAGGACAGAAATCACATGATCATCTCAATATATTTAGGGAAAGCATTTAACAAAGTTCAATACGCCTTCATGATAAAGTTCTGGAGAAAGTAATAATGGATGGAACATAACTCAAAATGATAAAGGATACACATGGTCAACATACAGCCAACATTATACTAAAAGGAGAAAAGCTGAAAACATTGCCTCTAAAACCTTGGATAAGACAAGTGTGTCCACTCTCTCTACACTTACTCAATATAATACTTAATAGCTTAGCTAGAGCACTAAGACAAGAGAAAGATACAAAAGGGTTAAAATTAGGAAAGAAAGAAATGAAATCTCTATTTGCAGATGACATGAATATGTATTTAAGATATTATACAGATACTATCAAAAAACTGTTAGATTTAATGAACTATTTCAGCAAAAGTTACAAGATACAAAAAAATATATGGACTGGAGAGATGGCTGAGCAGTTAAAGGAACTTGCCGGGGTTCAATTTTTCTTACTGTCCATGCAAAGAAGCCAGATGCACAAAGTGGTGATACGGATTATTGATAATATTGTAAGCGACACAGGGAGAGAGAGAGAGAGAGAGAGAGAGAGAGAGAGAGAGAGAGAGTGTTTGGACCCCCCCCCGCAGCTTTCCTCCTCTGAGTTTGTGTCCTCTGATGCACAAAGAATTTATACACAGTGAAAGAAATGAATTTTAATTACATACATTTATTCTAATTTGGATGAGAAAGTCTCCCAGTCACCATTGGGAAGTTACAGAGTTCTCCAGCCACCAGTGTGGGGAAAACACATGTCAAGGAGTTTAACAGAACTTACATTATTTAGCTAAATAAGCAGCCAAAGGAAAGATAACAGAAAGCTCCCATTATGAGAAGGAGAGGGTTATGAGGGAAAAGGTCTAGAACCTTTCCTCCACCCCAGCCATCAACAGGAGTGAGGGAAAGCCTTAAGCAGTCCCCTTTACTCCATTGCCACGTGGGAGAGAAGAGGCTGACTTCTTCTGGGGAAGTGAATTTAAGTTTTCCCCAGGTGAGTCAGAGAGACAGCTAATTGGTTTATATTTGACCCATAAGCCCCTAGGTTGTAGCTCTAACTAGCTACCTCAAGGGGAGGGGGCTGCCTCTGCAGAGATGTCTGACCTTCACAGTGACACGTGTCTGGAGTTCATTTGC